>JABCUB010000126.1:0-14943 GCA_013282895.1 Eriosoma lanigerum | reverse complement strand
TTGATCTTGACAGTTCCATGATGTCTGGTATTGTTGAATTGGACACAACTTTAGCCAACATTATTGGTAAGTCAAATGTTGCAAATCTATTCATTAAAGTAAATTTTAGTGTAGATAATCATATACTTTATGAGTATGCTGATTTGGATGATCTAGTGTGTTCCACTTAAACGCTTACAGCACTCATGCTTACAAATGTTCCACTTGGGAACAAATGCTTAAAATCGCTTTACTTACAATTCCAAATGGAACAAGTGTGAGCGTTGCGTAATAAATATTTTGCTTTTATGTAGATACTAATGTAGAATGTTTAGATAATGATAGTGACGTGCATGCAAGAACAAAAACTAATTCCAGAACCAGAGTTAAATCAAAATATCTAAAAAACAGTAAAAGTTAATATTCAATTTATTTAATCTCTAAAAGTCAATTAAAATATTATTTATATTCATAGTTAATAATTTCATTAAATAATAATTTGAATGTCTTTCGGACAAATAAGTATTTTAAATTAAAGAAAAACTCCATTTATACATGGAAATTTTGAACACAAATATTATTTTTTTTATATTAGTTTATAAATTTGACATTATATTTGGACAAATTTATACTTATAATTTGTATATTTATATATTGTTCAAATACCGAAATAAAATGTATTATATAAATAAAATAATAATAAACAGTATAAGTTAGAAGTAATTTAAACAATGTAAAAATATATGCATAATACCTCACATATAATACTAGTAAACTTACTGGAACATATATAATACAGAATACTTGTTACTCAACAATAATCGTGTATGTTATAATTTGTGCATTGTATCTACCACTGAATATGTAATTTTAAATTGTTTTTTTTTTTAGTGTATGCTTGACAGTTTAGTGAACTTGAAATTATATTTGAACTATGCATATTAGCACGGAGATTTCTATACAATTTCTTATACGTCATGTATGGGAAATGCTGAAATTTATATGTAGAAAATGTCAAGAACAAATATCAGAATTTGTCACTAACGGTATATATTACAGCATCATCGTTATGTAAATATATTAGTTTATTCTATGTGTATACCTACAATAGAAATAGTAATCAATATGTAGTTTTTGTTACAGAGTTTTCAAGAAGTATAAAATATCATAGCAACCTGTTCATAAATCCTCCATTAATATTGAGTTATAATAATAAACAGTATTGCTAAGTAGTGATTGCAACAATGGAAATATATATGCATAATACGTCACATATACTACTAGTAAACTTATTGGAATATGTATAATACATAACTCTTGTCACTCAACAATTATCGTGTATGTAATAATTTATGCATTGTATCTACCACTGAATATGTAATTTTAAATTGTTTTTTTTTTTTAGTGTATGTTTGACAGTTTAATGAATTTACTTGTATATCTGAACAATAAATATTAGCATGGAGAATTATATACAAACTCGTATGCGTCATGTGTGTGAAACAATGAATTTTATATGTAGAAAATGTCAAGAAGAAATATCAGAATTTGATACTTATGGTATATATTACAGCATCATCGTTATGTAATATATTAGTTCATTCTATGAGTATACCTACAATAGAAATACTCATCAATATGTATTTTTTGTTACAGAGCTTTCAAGAAGTAAAAAATATCGTAACAACTTGTTCAAAAATACTACATTGATACTGAGTATTAATAATGAACAGTATTGCTAAATAGTGATTGCAACAATGGAAATATATATGCTTAATACATCACATAAAATACTAGTAAACTTACTGTAAGTAAATTTTAGTGTAGATAATCATATACTTTATGAGTATGCTGATTTGCATGATCTAGTGTGTTCCACTTGCTTACAGCACTCATGTTTACAAATGTTCCATTTGGGAACAAACGCTTAAAATCGCTTTACTTACAATTCCAAATGGAACAAGTGTGAGCGTTGCGTAATAAATATTTTGCTTTTATGTAGATGCTAATGTAGAATGTTTAGATAATGATAGTGGCATGCATGCAAGAACAAAAACTAATTCTAGAACCAGAGTTAAATCAAAATATCCAAAAAACAGTAAAAGTTAATATTCAATTTATTTAATCTTTTAAAATTATTTCCTTTATTGAATAAATTCCAAACTTTATAAGCAGGACTAGGATTTGTATGCAACAGCATGTTAGCTATTAGTATTACGCTTGTATCAGTATTATGTATCTTAATTAAATTTCAATAATTTTTTAGGTTTATTAGCAAAAAACATTGGTGTGCGAAATGTAAGACATCTTACTCCAAGATGCAAAAAATTTTATTCGGTTCCTAATGAATTAATAAGGAAACAGCGCCAGTCAAATGTCCAAAAAGAATTATTCAAGAATCGATTGAAGAGAGCAGAAAAATTTTCAAAATCATACATGATCAATAAATTGAATGGAAAACTGACCACTGCGGCTGCACTATTTACTAAATTACAATATCGTAAAACTATGAAAGAGAAAAAAGGTCATAGATTCACATTGGAAGAAAAAATGTTAAGTCTTTCAATTTATAAAAGAAGTCCAAAATGCTACAGACTTTTATCTGCTCTCTTCACACTTCCGTGTAAACGAACACTAAATAACTTGCTTAGTACGGTGTCTATTGGTCCAGGAATTTCAACAGTAGTGTTACACGTGTTAAAAGAAAATGTTAAAAAATTGAAACCTTCTGAACGGTAAATTACTTAATCAACATATTAGTATAGAATACATAAAAAGTTTGGTTTTGTTTATAGGTATTGTTCACTTATCTTTGATGAAATATCACTGGGTAGTGGACTAAATTATGATGCATCTGCCGATGAAATACATGGTTTTGTAAATACTGGTCTTTACAAAAGCCAAGAATTAGCGGACCATGCTTTAGTCTTTATGATCAGAGGAATCAAGAAGAAGTATAAGCAGACAGTATCGTTTTCCTTCTGTCAAGGTGCTACTAACCAGCATGAATTAGCTAGACAGATTAAAAATGTATTTAAAGAAAAACTAATAATACTATGATCAATATGTTTATATTTTGTATTTTATTTTGTAGGTTATACAGAAAGTCTCTGAAACGGGTCTTCGTATAGTTGCAACTGTGTGCGACCAAGGGAAATCCAATGAAGGTGCAATTAAATTATTACATAATGAAACAAGAGAACATTATATTCGAAATAACATTGAATATAATGATAATTTTTATGAGGTGGTACAAGAAAATGGAGGACAAATTAAAATTGTGCATTTATTTGATATTCCCCATCTCATGAAATGTACAAGAAATAACTTGGTTACGAAAGATTTATTGTTTAAAATGGATGGTACACAACGATTAGCGAAATGGGAACATCTTGTACAGTTGTATAATACTGATAGTTGTTTGCCGGATTCCAAGATGTTACCCAAATTAACAGATAATCATGTTGTACCAGAGAAAATCTACAAAATGAAGGTACGATATGCGACTCAAGTTTTTAGTCAACGGGTGGCTGCAGTAATGAAGTTCCTTGCATGTAAGTTAATAATATATTTTAGTTGTACTGTAAATATTAATCATTTTTATTTTATTTTAGCAAAAAGTATAATTGAACCTGGTGGAGTAGACACTGCAATGATATTTTTATTTTTTGACAAGTTGTTTGACTCTATGAATGGCTGTTTTCATAAAACAATTGAAGGAAAAATTTACCGTACTGCAGTAACAAAAAATTCTGTTCATCATGAACTGTGGGCAAGCAGTTTAAAAGTTCTAAGTTCAATGCGTTTTATTGCAAATGGTCGGAAATATGTAAATGTTCCTACACTTCTAAATTGGAGAACATCTATCAAAGGTAAAATAGAGTTTAAATTTAATATTCATTCAATAAATAACACATAATATTTGAAGGTATTATTAAGATTAAACCAATGAGGTATTTCTTTATTTTGCTCTTAGGTTTTCAAACATTGACAAAACTGCTTGAACAAAAAGGAATAAAATCATTACTCCCAAGACACCTAAATCAAGATCCATTGGAAAACTTTTTTAGTGCATTGCGGAGTGTCGGGTCTGAAAATCCTACTTGCCATTCATTTATTTCTTCCTACAAAACATTGCTGTTAAATAACTTGGGTTCTTCTCAATCGCCAGGAGCTAATTGTGAGGATTTTGCTGAAGACTCATTAATTACCTACAAGAATTTTTTCTTAAGTAATGAAGATCAATCAACATCTCTGAATACATCAGCTAATTTTCCAATTCTAGCTTGTAGGAAACTTAAAAATATAACCAAAGAATTAATGAATGTGACTCATACTTATATTGCTGGTTATGTAGCAAAAAAACTTAATAGGGAAATATATAAAAATTGTGAAGATTGTTTAAAAAAAATATACACAAATCAGATTTCAAAAGAGCATGGTTTGATTGTAGCTAGGGACTACCAAACTACTCAAAAAATATCTCTAAAATATCCCGCAAAAGAATTTCACCAACTGCTTCACAACATTATTGTTTATGTTGGTGAACAACTACCCTCTAAATGTCATTCTCCTGGAATAGGAGAAATGCTTGTTAAAGGAATTTTTGAAAATTATGATTTAAAACCCCTTTATTGCCAAAATCATGATGAAGCATTTGAAATTAAAATTATTAAATCTATTGTAAAATTATTTATCAACCATTGGTGTACTGAAGTTAATAGTATACTACATGGGAAAAGATCTGCCCAAAAAGAAGAACATGATCAAATAAAGAAACTGGCTCATCAATGGTACATAAAACACAAAAAGAAAAAAATTATTCGTGGAAAATTCAACCAAGTATAAATTACAATGTATGTATATTATTTATTTGTATAATATGTCATTATGTATTTAATTCTTTTTTTTTTACAATTTTCAAAATGTAATCAATTTAATATTGTAAAAAAAAATCAAACCACAAAAGTATATGAGTACAAGTATATATTTTTGTGGTTGGGTTAATTATAAAAATTATTCAAATAGTCCAATTAATTGTGTAAATTATGATATTCCATTTATATAAATTGTCTAATTTATAATTGTTTATAATTTGTATGTATGTATTTTAATATTGTAACATAATGAGTGTCATTTCATTTGTTACCTATAGTTAGTTTAAAATTTAACTTGTGATATTATGTATTATTCTGGTATTAAATAAATTTAATTTTATAACAATGAAACTTGTATTATTTAGTCTTTTCATAAATTATTGTATCCAAAATTATTTCTGCCTTTATTAGGACAAAAATTAAAATTAACCAATCTATTATTAAGAACTTCTAAGGAATATTCTAGAGAATTTTTTTAAATCATAAACATAATAAAATATTAAAAATATCATATTTACAAACGCCTTCTAATAAATCTAATGCATTGTCTACTCCTACTTTAACCAAGTCTCTAAAATTTTGTATGTCATATAAAATACAAGCCTCTTTTATACTACTATTAGTAAGATCGTCCTAAATATATTATATTGTTCCCAATTTCTTAATAAGTGTTTATCAATGTAGCATTGCTTTTACATTATTTCCTTTTTTAATTTTACATATTTTGCACAAATAATTAGATTTAAAACTTCTGGGTAGAAATAATGGTACGATTACCACAAATAGGGTACCGACGAAGAAGAATATATCCTAAATTGACGTTTCCGCTTTTTTAATTTAATTTTTTTTTTTATGCCTGAAGACACTTTTTTGTATAAAAAATATGGTCTGATAACCACGAAAAGAGTATGCTTTCGGGTAGAAAATTACATTTAGTTGGCACTTTATTTAGATTATTTTTCGAATTTCTTAAAAAAATGGCGGAAAATTGGCAAAATTATTTAAAATAATTTTTATTTAGCGATAATTAAATCAATTTTTGATCGTAGAAACTTAAAAATGTATCGAGTATACACATAAGTAGTTAACACGAGGAGTAAGATTTTGGAATGGATTGTTCATTTTCTGAATAAGTATAGAGTTTTGAAATTATATTCACAATACAATTTAATAGTACATGCAATTTTGGGTTTAATGGTTTGTAAACATTGTAGAAACCTACTCATTTAATAATTATTCTATTTCCAAATATTATGAAAATTGTAAGCCTCAATTTTGTTTTATCGGCTTATAAAGTTGAAATATTTAGTAGAATTGAATATTATGATATTTTTTGTATTATTAATAGTCTGAAAACACTTTTAGGTGTAAAGATAATAGTCTGATTACCACGAATAGGGTATGCATTCAATAGCAAATTACATATAGTTGGTACTTTGTATAGCAAATTTATTTAATTCTTCAAATGATTTTTCTTTGAGAAAAGATAAACTACCAAAAAATTTCGGAAAAATAGTAAAATTCACGAAAATCGTAATATTGACGAAATTAATTTTAGATTTTTCATAACTAATGCCATTTTGTACGTAGGTACTTGAAATATTTTTGAGTATTCTGATAGATAATTTACACACGTTGTAAACTTTTTGCAAATTTTATTTTTGCAACATTTCATTTTAATCTTAATTATAATAAACAACTAATTTCTCCGAGGTCCGAAGGTGGAATGTTCAAAATCGGCCTTTTAAAGATTAATGTTGATGTAAAGTAATTTAGTACTAATATCTATAACATAAATATGTTGTATAAATGTACACGAGCATAGGGTTTTAATTGTGTCTAAACAGCATTCCAATCAGAAAACAATAATGTTGTAAAGAATTTCAATGTATATGTACAACAATTTAGTATGTTTATACTGTTTGACATGCAATGTTAATTATTATTTTTATTGGAATCTAAAATAATTTAAGTTTATAATTTACATGTTTTTATATTTATACGTATATTTTTATTGTATAAATAATTTATCAACAATAAATACTGCTGATTGCATTATCGAATTATTAATTTTAAATGGATTTCATTCAATAAATTTTAATAAAAATAATTAACAATTTTTTTAAATAATCAATATTTTCTAGAATTGTCATGTTCAATCATTTAGAAAAAAATAATTAACATGAATTAAGATAGTATAAATATTGGATACCCAACCTATTCATATATCATAACATAAATAATAGTATAAACATATACGTAAATTATTAATTATTTGAAATTGGTGCTAAACAATTGGGTCTATCAAAACTACACCGTCACATCTCTAATAGGAATAATCACGCAGCCTCCGTGGCCATTTGCAGTAAAGGTGCTGCAACCGATGATCTCCACGATGATTCGGACGATGGAACGAAATACTCCGAATCTTTTGCCAGTTTACCACCGGCCAACACCGTTCAGTATTCACTATTCATTTCGATGCTCGCTTGGAGCTCCGACACTTTTGCAATATATTTACGTACATTTTTTGTCTGTTTCGCATATTTTGGCGTTTATTGGTTATACGACGTACTCAAATAAATCGAGGGTAGTACATACTACTTGATATAAACCGATTTATTTGGAGTTCAGCAGACAGATACGTACTTTTGCAATATTTTTAAGTGTGCGTAGAGTTTTTGTCGGATTCATATATATTTTGCCGTTTATTGGTTACATTTTGTACCGTTGTGCCTGGAATTTTTTTTAAATATAAACCGATTTATTTAAAATTCAGCAAACTGATGCGAATTTATGACAAAGAACAAATATTAAAACACAATGATAGTCGGCTTTTAAATTATTAATTGTTCGTCAAAAAACTTGTCAAAAAGGTTAGCCTATGAAACGTATAGATCGAAATGGTATATAGTTTTTATTAAACTGATTTATTTGAACTCATCAGACTGATATGTATTTTTCCATTATTTTTGCGTGTGCATATACATTTTTTTACATTTTTTCGGTTTTATATAAAGTTTGGCGTTTATTGGTTACATTTTGTAATATTGTGTCTGGCATTATTATTAAATATAAAAATATATATATATATATATATATATCGATTTATTTGGAATTCGACAGACTGATGCGAATTTTTGACAAAGAACCACCTTTAATAATAACTTGCATAATGATCGTCGTGATTCAAATTATAAATTGTACGATAAAAAACTTGTTAAAGTTTTAGCACGAAACATTTATATGACGTATCCAAATATAGATCGGAGTAGTACATATACTAACTTATAAAACCGATATATTTGGGATTCAGTAGACTGATGAGTATTTTTGTCAAAGAACTATCTTTAAAAATAACTTGCACAATGATCGCGGGTTTAAAATTATTATCTGTATGACAAAAAACAAGTTAAAGTTTTCACTTGATAGTCTTATACGACATAATCATATAAATGTATGTCATCAAATCGTAGTGCATTAATTTTTTTAAAGAAAAAGAAATGATCACATATTTATTAATATTCAATGGCATATCATTCTCATTACACCATTGATAAAGGCTATTTAAATTATCTTGTAGCTTTAACGCATCATCATCACAATCAATAATATTATAAATTTAGTGTCATCTGAAAGTAAGAGGCAATTTGAGTGTTTTAAAATTTAATTATTATTATTAATAAAAAGAGAAAATAATAATGACGACACATAATTTTCATATTTTACGGCTTGTGTTCGATTTGTTAAAAAGAAATGAATCCATGAGAGATATGGATCATAAAAACCATAAGATTTAAGTTTATTTAATAAAAGAGAGTGATTAACTCTATCGAATGTTTTTTTTAAATTTTAAAATTAAAATTACTCGCTCCGTTGAGAATCTATATGTTAGAAAAAGATAATACTTTTCGAGATAATGAGTGTTCTACGTTAAGTGGAATTTTTATAATTTCTTTAATTTTTTAACCAATTGTAATTAGTTCTTCTAAGTTACATTAGTTACAATCGCCATATCAACTTTTTCACGGATACCCACCCATTAAAACAAGTTTTAATGTAGGTATTGCAACTGTCATACACAAATATGAACTTCGATACCATCTTTCCAGCAAATTCAATATATTATAATTAACCAAAAGCATAATCACAGTGTTTATAATAAATAAAATATTGTTTTGTGTCACACACAAGACTAGGTTTACAAGCTAGGTATTCCTAGAGTTTAAACTAATTTTACCGTCCACATTAAGATAATATCATCAAACTTAAGATAGTGTATTTAGCGGTTGGTTGCTAACTTTAAAAAGTAGTATCGTGTATACGATCTGTCTATAGATCTGGGTATTCTGTAATTTTTTTATATTTTAAATTTATTATTAATAAATTAAGAAAATCTATAAATATAAAATGTGTATTTAATTGTATAATATTATATTATTGATATTGGAATAAATAATAATATTGTGCAATATATAATTATATACAATAATATGAGTCATATTTGCCCACATACACAGGAATATTCTACTATATAACATAACTGAAATTTGCATGTAATATATAATATATATATTTAATCAGTGTTCGAAACATTTACACTCATTGTAATCACCTATACAATGAACGTGTTCATGTTCACTTTCACCAGATAATTGAACGCGTTCATTTTCCGTTCATCAAGTTATTATGCGTATCCATATATGAGTTTCTTTAGGAGAGACTATATTTTTTATCACACTGGTCGAAAAGCACGAACACAATAAATAAATCAAACATTTAATCTTAATGGTAGTACCCAACTACTAGTATATAAGAACTTACGCTATTTAACAGTTTTAACCAATATATGCAATTTTAAATTTAAATGAGTAGTTGTAAAAACAAATTTGGTTAGTATCTAAAATATGTGATTTCTCTGTTTTATCGTAAAATATAATATTTAAATTATTTATTTGAATTCAATGTAGATATTTAAATATTTTTCTTTTGTTGTATTTATAAATGTAATATTCAAAAGTAGGAAGGCCGATTATGGACCTTTGTTGTTTCAACCGTAGAACACCAATTTATACTTAAATTGTATGTTTAAGTCATCCGAACTTTCGTAAGCTACGAAGGAGGTGTTTATGGGTTAATGGGTTTATTAATTTAAACATTTTGTATTCAGAGTACCTAGAACGGAAGATAACAAGTTGGAAATAATTTAATCGCGTGCGACGTGTCTTCTAGGTATTATCATAAATTACAAGACTTATCAATTTTCGCATACGACTGTCCAAGTTACTATTCTTAGTTTCGTGCACACGAGAAACGGCTTAGCTGTGCATAGATTAATGTGTATAATATTTTTACGATGTAAATATATAAGCTGCGTTATAACTCATAAAATTACATATGAAAAGCGAATATATTCGTTTTTAATTTATTTTTATTACTGAAAACTAATAAAATAATAACTATAGGTATACATAAATATGATACATATTTAATTTCGTAGTTTTATCTGCTACCAACTTTTTAGGAACGTCTTATGCAATTTCATAATTATAATTATTATTTGAATTTTAATATTTTTGAACAAACTTAACAACTTCCTTTACGTAAATTAATAAAAGAAAAAGAATAATTGTTTTTGACATGATGGTTTCTCATCACTGGGTATAAAAATCTAAAAATAATTTACTGTTTACTTACTTAAATAACAAAAATTGCATGTATAAATTTCATTATAGAAACTCTATTTCATAAGAGTGAGAAGTTATAAACGATATAATGAGTCATTAATTCAAAATATAAATCTAACATTGATTACAAAAAAATTCAAAAAATGAACTAAATAAAATACCAACTTACCCGAACTTTTTTTAATCAGAGCAAACAATTCGTAACCTATTTAGATTTTGAAAGAAATGATCTACACGAGTTTGAACAAACAATTAAATATAAATAATATTCAAAAGGGCGAAGTAAATAACTTGAAAAAAGAATTCAAATTTAAAATAAACAATTTAAATAAAAAGTTGATTGATACACAATACGCATTGAAACGAAATGAAGTCAAATAGGTAAAATGTAATATTAAATTAATTTTTTTATTTACTGAATAATGACTATTACTAGAGTTAGTTAAATATAAAATATTTTTACTTTTTTAGTAAAAATAATGAAGTCTATAAATCAGTAAAAATGGATAACGATGAATTGGATAAGGTTTTCCTCATTTAAAAATTAAAAATCAATAAACATTGGTATTAAGACAGCTTATAATAAAATCGTTAAGGGAATATGGTATTTGTAATAGTTTAAGTGTAAAATTGATTATTAAAATTATATATTACCCAGTGCTTGTATTGTGGAGATGGGGTGCGCAGGAAGACAGAGTTTCCTCACTATTTTTTTTTTTTTTTTTTGCACACCCAACTGTATGTGGCAAATTTGGGCTAATTAGATGAACATAAATTAATTTACTGATTGTACTTAGATTATATTTATAATTCATATATTTGTAGCTGAAATGGATCTTAAGATGATGTCAATAATACAACTTTTAAGAAACGTTTTTATAGGAATATGACATGGTATAATATATTTTGTAGAAACACATTATATTATATTTTATTTAGATTTTGGTACCTATCAAGAATTGTCAGCTGAATTACTTATGCCATTCTATAGAAATTATTATAACTTTATAAGGTTTATTGTGTATGAATGGTGTAAAATCTACAGATAAACTATTTTTAATGAATAACAATCCATAATTTTGGTTTAACACATTTTGAAATTTGCCAAATTATATGTATAATTATTTACATTATGCCACGTCTCTGTTAGAACAATCACATCTGATAAATTAAATTAAATATAATTTTCAAAAAAAAGTAGGAGTTCATCAAAATCAGCATTAACTCTTCTCATATATACACAATATACATTTAAATATTTACTTTCAAATAAATTATATTCGTTAAAAAATTCAGAAATCCATTAAATAATTTTGTTTTGTAATTTAAAAATGAGTTTATTGATTGAATAAGATTAATTTATTATTTTTCACTTTTTTTCTTCTTTTTTTTTTAAATAATGTGATTATAAATTAAAAAGAACTTTCAAGATAACATACTGTATTTTTATTTATTTGTTAATTTTCAAGTTGTAATTTAATTTCAATATAAATATGTTTGTTGTATTATAATGTAATGCCTAAGTGTTTTTAATGTAAAAAAAAGTAAGTATTGAAACATTTCAATTTTTCAACATTACAGTAATGTTATAAATTTTTATCAATGTAACCAAAAAGAATGCTCAAGACGTTTTTATTAAAAATTTCTTATTGTAAACATTTATTAAAATAAGTGTTAATGTATTGCAACCTTCCACATCTCAACAGATTTACTTCGTTTTAACATTAAACTTCTAATATTAGATTCTGAGCGAAGCAAAGATTGTTTTGGTTTTACAAAGATGTTTTTTTTTTTTCTAATCACAGTCTAATCATATACTACTTAATCTTTTTACAAATTATTTTGTAAATCGTAGCTGACTATTTTTTTTTTATAATCTTTTAAAATTTGAATATTTTTAGTATAATTGAATACTATATATATATATATATATATATATATTTTTTTTTTGATGTATGAAAACATTTTTTCAGATAGAAATAATGGTCTGATTACCACAAATAAGGTATGCTTTCGGTAGCAAATTGCGTTTTGTTGGTACATTATTTAACTCATTTTTCAAACTTCTCCAAAGTTTTTCCTTGGAAGAAGAAATACTACCAAAAAATGACTGAAAATCGGAAAATTATGATTTCTGTTATTTAAAATTTTTAAATTACGTAATAACTAATCGAGTTTTAATCGTAGGGACTAGAACATTTTTTTGAGTATAAACATAAGTAATATTCAAGTGAGGTAAAATATTGGAATGAATTATTAGTATAGTATAATATATTGAGTTTTCCTCAGAATCGTATTTTCTAATGTAATATTATTGCATTCAAATCTTAATTATAATAAACCACTAATTTCTCCGAGGACTGAAGTGACGAAGGAGGAACGCCCACAGTCGACATTCCTACTTTTTTGTTGTTTTAGAAACGTGAAAAATAAATAATTTCCTTTCAATTCCTTATTCTATTGTTTCTAATACTATTATATCTAGAATAACTGTACATATCCCTTCCGCGTCTCAACAGAGATACTTCATTTTAACATTTAACTTCTAATATTGTTGTTTTGAAAATGTGAATAATAAATAATTTATTACGCAGAATGAAATTATGAATAAAATAATAAATACTTTCCTTTTAATTCTTTATTTTATTGCTTCTAATTATATTATGTCTAGAATAGCTGTGCATGTTGTAATTGATGGGATAGAAACTGTTTTTTTCTGAGAGTATTGCTGTTTACCTAATGAATTATCTTGAACAAATGATATCTCAAAGACAAATTTCAATAGAATTTCTTGGATGCAGTTAAAATAAGGTACAGTTAATGTTACTGTACATTCTATCTTATCGTTCAACAACGGTGTCAAATGTTTTTTGGCGTTGCTTTTTCACCCTTCAGATAGAGTATAATTTGAAAATTAAATAATTTTTAAACTCTTAATTTTTTGATTGAAAGTAGTATATATATATATATATATATATATAAAAATTCAATCACTCAATGGGGACTTATATTTTGATATAGGCCTCTTTTTGTAAGAGATTACCTTGGTTTAATTTCTATAACTGGTTTTGTTGAAAATGATTCTTCCATCTTATTTTTGTTGTAGAATTTGATAAACGAAAAAATCTGATTTAAAAATTCAATATTAAGACAATATTTCTCTTCTTAATTAATGAAAAAGTATGTCAATAATTTAAATAAAAATTATCCATCAGCATCAGGATTAAAAGAAATATGTATTTAGTTAGATTTTAATTTGTTTGATCAATTAAATTTAGATATAATGCTCAATGCATTTAAATGGTAAGTTAAATAACATTGTGTGTCTTATTTCAGTATACCATAAAAAAACTTATATATTTTCGATGGAAGTATTAAATTATAGAATATTTGGTTTTTAATTTGGACCAAAAAATTACAAATCAATCATTGGACCTTATAAATGTAGGAAAAATTAATCTATCAGCATCCGAAATGTTATTGATTAGATATTTTAGTTTACTTCTAAGCGATTTTGTACTTATAAGTGAACTAATTCTAGACCTATATTTATGTATATTATTATTGATATTATATTAACATCACTCAAAGGAAATAGTTGTTTATTACTTACAAACAATTTGAAACTATTTTTTTTCTTTTAATTCAGTAAAAATGTACTAAAGCCATAATTACGTTTTTTTACACATTATCCTAACGTTATAAAAAGGAATGGTCCCGTTATTCACTTATGGTTAATACGTTTTTAGACAATACACACAATAAAGAAATTGCTGCAAGATCATCTTTTAACTGTGGCAATATTTGCTTAACATTGGCAATAAAGTATCAAGTACAATTAAAAGAAGTATAAATAAAGGGAAATTATGTAAGATATTTATTATGGGACCTAGGAAAATATTAAATTCTATAAAATTAAATCCGAACTGATCCTTAGTAATTAAGAACCACTAATTGTATCAATTGCATTTTGACTAGATATAAATGATGAAAATTCACACTTTGTTTTGGTCAAAGGTATCTTCCTTCATAGATCACAAAGAATTATTTTAATTTTATAAATGAAGAGAAGAATGTACCTGATGGTTTAGGTATTGGTACATATTATATTATCAAATAAATTATATTATTATTATAATAAATTGTTAAGTATATTTTTAATTTATAATAATTGATGTGACTCTGACAGTTATGTCTGTGAGTATTAATATATTACATTATGTAGTATGAACTATTACGATCTATTATGGTACGTCGTATAAGTATTTCATGTAAAAATGTTGCATGTTTTTTTGTCGTACAATTTTAAATCCGACCATTATTGTTTTTAAAGACGGTTCTTTGTAATAAAGGTTCTTTGTAATAAATTAGCATCATATAATCGAATTCCAAATAAATCA
>JABCUB010000125.1:0-12656 GCA_013282895.1 Eriosoma lanigerum | reverse complement strand
TCGTTTGTGCAACCATCCCTTAAAAGATATAGGACTTTCAATGTGGTGGTGCTGTGGAAACGACAGCACCCCCACTTGCGAATTTTTTAAATTTGATCGTGCCGTTCGTTTGTGCTACGTTTGTGCTGTTTTGTGCCCGAATTTCGTCGTTATAATAATAACTAAAAAAATAATATTAATAATAATAATAATAATAATAATATCAATAATAATAATAATAATAATAATAATAATAATAATATCAATAATAATAACAATAATAATAATAACCAAAAAAATAATATTAATAATACTTAAATTTTTTAAAATAAATAATAATTTATGAATAAATACAATTTGTTTAATATGATAAAAAATGTTTTATAACATTACTTTAGTATAAAATAAAAACTGGCATTCTACAACTGTTGATTGCCTTACTATTTTTACTGTTTTTAATGTATCATCATACCGTTCCCATGTATTATTATGCTCTCTCCAGTTGTAACTAATATAATGTCCAATTGCATATTGGGATGATGATACAGGCGGAATAAAACCAATTAGTCCTCTCAGATGAAACGTTGTATTATTTTCTATTGATAATGTATGAGGTACATTTTGTAAGTCAATTATCATTTCAAATTTGTTGTTTTTTTTTTTCGGAAAAGGGTGCTATTGTCTCAATAATCAAATGTTGACGACATGTTCTTTTTCTAGTACTTGATTTTGACTCACAGTAGTTGCAACTTAGATTTTTTTCTATTTTGAAATAGCAACTCATTACTTCTTCTAAGAAGTCTAATGTGTCAACAGGTTGATTACAAGTTACTGATGGGAATGTACGATAGTCTTTTTTATTACATTTTCCACATATTTTTGTTTCTTCGTAAGTTGGACATTTTTCAAATAATTGGTTTATAATGTAATTAGCAGTTGATACGCAGTTTATATTTATTAAATTATTAGGCAGTAATGTTGTGCTGTTTTGATAAATACGTTTTAATATTTTTACCCTGCGTTTATAAGTTTGTGCATTTATACCATCTCTTATTCCGCGTGAAATTGATTTAAAAAAAATACTGCTTTCCATTGAAGCATCTATAAATGCCGCATATTCCTTGTCGTCAACATATGCGATGCATAATAGATGAAATAACGTATCATATGGACATGTGTTTGATACTGTGTAATAGACACCATCCAACATAACTGGTAACAGATCGGAACAGTTACCGTTACGTAATATTCCAATCACAGAACTCTTTGTTCGGCTACTTTCATTGTAATGTAGAATAGTCGGATCTTTATCCAAATAATTTCTTTTTTTCATGTTTTTTTCAGTAGGTGATCCTAACCCTCTCCAATTCTCTACAGCAATCTCAGTATTAATTTTTGGTGTTACATATTTATCGTGTCCTTTATTATTAATGGTGTCACTTATATTATTTTGATCAATACTAGATTTAATAATATTATTTGAACCAACTATAGAGTCAACATGTGTTTTTATAAAATCATCCACTCTCATTGGAAGACTTTTATGTTTTAAAACAATATGTTTAAGATCTTTAAACAGACTTTCTGATGATGCACTACTTTCAGTAACATTACCATAATTAAATATTGGTACCATAATAGCAGAACAACAAGGAAGAAGTTTACAGAAAGTTAAAAGTTTTTTTGCCAATTTTTTATCATATTGCATATTATCGTGATCTCCACTTTTTCCATTTAACTTTGATATATTTAAACATTCATCATATACATTCTTAATATCTTCATATATATCATTAGATTCTATGTCATCTATAACTAACAAGGGATTTTCATTAGTTTCATTATCATTTCCACTAATTTCAAATTCATCAATATCGTCCTCAAAAACCGTTACAGCTATTTTTTCTTTTAAATATATTTTTGCAACTTCACATTGCGTATTTGTATGATTATTATCATATCCATCCGTTTCAAAAAGCGCTACGGTAAAAATATATTTTAAAAGTAATTTTAGATCTTGGAAATCAGTTGATATAATTATTAACCCAAATGACCTTAAATAAAAGTTTTTTATACGTTTCGATGTATCTTTATTAAACCACGTACTTAAATGGTGCATAATATGGTTGAAATCATTTCGCAGCATACAATTTGGCAGTTCATTAGTTTTTTTCTTAATTAACAATGAACATGTTTTTAAATACATATTGAGCGTTGAAAATTGAGTAAATGTTTTTACAATAACCATCATAAGGGCTAATGATTGGTCACAAACTACAACTTTTGGTGCTGGAATTCCTGATCTTAGCCATTCACTTAGCCAATGTCCGATACTGTTATTATCGTGACGTTCTGATAACATATGTGCTACAGCGAATTGACAATGATTTTTACAGTCCATCACTCCGATTTGGTAAACAAATATGTTTGATGTTACTCTTCCAGACATCAACATTTGTTTTCTTACAATGCCGCCTGTAGCATCAATACTGATTGTAGGAACTTTAGTTGTTTTAGAATAAGTTCTATAAAGATTTACTTCAGTGGTACACCAATAATGCAAAAAAAACCTATCATAGCCTATATCATGTATTATTTCATTATATGGTGATAATCCTTTCATAATGAATAATGATATGATGGGATCGTCATTGTGTAATCCTTGCTTAATAGTTTTACATTTAAGAACACGTAACGCATTAGTTGATGGTAAATGACTAGGTTCCTGTTCACCGAACTTCATTATTTCTTTAGCCATTTCACGTCTAACAAATGGTGCAGTTTTACATTCCGTAATCATTTTTTTAATTGCATAAGATTTTTGGTCACCAATAATCTTACGTTTATTCCCGTATCGACAATTACTAAAGTTTCCAATTAAAGAGAATTTGATTATAATACGAGAGTTCGGTTCAGGTTTTTTATCAACAATACCTTTAAGATTACTTAAGCATGTTGAACAATATCCAAGTATATCCAAATAAACATTTCCATTATCATAAATTTTTGCTCTTTTGTATACAATTGTACAAGTTAAACGTGTTTGTTCAAAAAAATGTTCATGAATTAATGTCGTCCATTTATTAGGTTTTAATATATGATAACCACGTAAAGAATTTTTTTTATCTGATCGTTTATATAATGTATCATTTTGTTCTTTTATACTGTGCCATTCTTCTTTTGAAAGTGTGATGTTAAAATTTAATATATTATCTTTATCGTCATCGTTATTGGAATAATTACTCGAATCGGAATTTTCGTTTTCAATGATGTTATTGATTTCCTTTGAATTTGTTACGGGAGCAATATCAATTCCTAGTTTGACTTTGGAATCGTATCTGTTTAATTTTACTATGGTGTATACATTTTTTGATGAAATAACATTGTTTAATTGCATTGATATATTATCTCAACATTTTGCTGATGGGGGACTAATATTCCCATTTCTCGGATCAATTATAGTTTCTTTATTTGAAACTATTACGTCAAGTAAAAGATCTATGTCGATATTAATTTTTCGAGGCATCTTTTTTTAGAAATTTGTCAATCAATTTTTAAAACCTAAAATTCGAAATACACAATTATATAATCAAGGACTATGAAATTCAAAATGTTAAGGATTGGTAATCAAATTAGTTTAGTAGTAATATTGATTAGTATAGTCAAAAATATGTTTAGATTTGGCATTCAAATTAGGATTTTAATATTTAATCAGATATATTTTCGTGAAATTTACTTGAAATTTCATTTATATGAATAATAATAATAAATTTAAAATTTATAGAAAAAAATACATTTTAATGTTTTAATATCTAATATGCATTTACTCTCTAATGTGGAAGAACATTTCAAAATAATATACATTTTGAATATTATTTATTATATTAATGTATTCAATAAAGACAATTTATTAACAGATAATGTCAACATTTTCTTGAAACTAAATAAAACAATTTAAATATAACTACGTATTCCCAAAGTAATTTATTAAATTTATTTAAACTAGAAATATATTATTATAATTCAAACTATAATGTAGTTAAGTTATTACTAAATTTCTAAGTATGTCTATTTTATATTATATTTACAGTTATAATTTATTAATTATTATGTCGTATTACTAATATCATTGAAAACATTATTTTAAATAGTTTTCCCACATCAATTTTGGATATTCTAGACATTTTTGAAAAAATTATGGGGGAAAAATAGTCTTACTAAAAAGACGTATTTTTCAAAACATTTGTTAATTTTTGAATATTGACAATGAATATTAAATAATAAGGAATTTAAACTAGTTATAAAATACTTCAAAAGTATCCCGTCCACTACTTTCTAACATCATTTTTTTATCAAACTTACCATACCTAGATAAATTATACTTATATATAAATATTTGAAGTTATTACAATATAAATAGTGACTGTTCGGATTTTTAAGCATAATTTATATAGGTATACGTATTTATTAATTAAAAAATAATTTTTAAAAAATGTGTGTAATAATAAAATACTTACCAAGTTTCTTATGTATATCAAGGTGTCATTAATTTTATTTGACTAGAAATATCAAAATTGCAATTAAAAACCATATATCGTTTTATTCATTCACCATCAAACGTCGAAATGAAAATTAAGAAATTAAGGAAAAAATTTAATATCTTATTTAAATAGAAGGGCTGGATATATGCAACCCCATATATATATATTCACGTAGGTATAAAAAAATATTTCTTTTTTATTTAAAACAATAATAATTACATACAATAATAAACCGAACTAAAATTTAATTTGACTTATCCAAATTAAACCTATGACTAAATTACATAAATATATAATAATAATTTATTTTATCTGATGTAATTGAATACTTACCAATTATCATAATATATGAACTAACGAATTAATCAATAATAAATATAATTATAAAATACTTACTTAACGGCCAATTTCTTCACGCACACAATTTACAAAAATTACAAAACTGATAAGTACTTGCTATAATATTAAATATGTTATATAAGGTATCTTCAAATAATACAGATTAAAAATATGCCAGTATACCTACCTAATTGATTTGATATAAAAAAGTTTTTTAATAAATATCATAATTATACGATCACGCCTAATTTCTCCGTATACCTACATATAATGTTAGATTATAGTATTGATTTCCATACAACTATAGGATTTATAATAACGTTAAGCCATAACTATGTGAAAAAAAATGGCCACTGTGGATTATTCAGTCAATTGCCGAAACTTGATTAAATGTTTAATAATATTATTTTTAATAATATAACAGTTATAATAATAATTATTATTCTGGTAGAACGATTCTCAATAAAAAATTTACGTAAATAAAATAAATACCAATATAATATTAATATACATGTATCTAATAATCTAACACCAATTAATAACTTATCGTTGATAAATTATGCCATTGCATTATTTAGTTATCACAAGAAAAAATAACAAATTGTAAGAAACTTATAAAGAAACAGTAGTACATAAAATGGTAAAAACGTTTGTACATTAACAAACAAAATTCGAGAACAAAACCATACCAAAGAAATATTTCATTTTAATATTCCATTATTTGTTTTTTTAATACCTACTAGGCTACTAAATTATATATTTATTTATCTACATTTATATTTATTATTGAAAAATACATATTATAAATTACTTATAACGTTATAACTTATATAGTTATAACGTTAGCTTATATTATTGATAACATAACTATGTGGAAGAGACCGGACATTGAAGATTATTCAGCTGACTACCGAGATTTAACTAAATGCTTATTGTTATAATTTTGTATTATAAACTAATAGTTAAAATAATAACTTAATCTATTTAAACATTCTTAAAGAATAATTTGCGTAAATAAAGTAAATAATAATAAAGAACCTACTAAATTATATATATATCAAGAAGTATTAACATTGCTACGTATTGATTTTGTTTTAAAACAAATAATCAAAACATCTTTATATTTTATATGTTAACAAATTTTAATTGTATTTTAAAGAGATTGTATTTATATTAAATTATATGGTAATGTAGCGAGAAAATATAATTGCACAGTAGAACAATATTCTATAAAATTACTTAAAAATTGTAATATAGGATTATTCAAAAATAATAAAAGTTGACTTAATTGGTAGTTTAGATAGTAAAACGTAACACCATTATAGTACATAGAATTCATGAGAAAGAAACTCGATATGAAGCCCATACCTATCAAACTAACTCACATATTGTCGTTACTATAGCACCTCTATCTTGAAAGTCATATATCTTTTAAGGGATGGTTGCACAAACGACGAAATTCGGGCACAAAACAGCACAAACGTAGCACAAACGAAAGCCCCGGGTTTAGTTCCAAAATTCTGAGGTGGGGGTGCTGTCGTTTCCACAGCACCCCCACATTGAAAGTCCTATATCTTTTAAGGGATGGTTGCACAAACGACAAAATTCGGGCACAAAACAGCACAAACGTAGCACAAACGAATGCCCCGGGTTTAGTTACAAAATTCTGAGGTGGGGGTGCCAGGGAAATGCACCTCAATCCAAGTCTTCAAGATTTACAACGTTAATGTGCGGGATAAAATTGTTGATAATTGTTTTTGTTCGCCTTTAACATATATGGAGTCGAATGTAAACGAATTTATAATCTTTGATTGGGATCATCTGGAGGATAAATAAACACAATTTTATTATCTCTAGAACAGACGAAATTTATTTGGAGTTACATTTAAAATAATTTTATTTGAGACTAGCATTCGACACTAGTCGTCACGTAACTGAACTACAGACTACAATCCACAAAATATTATATTAATTTACAATCAAAATAATTATGGCCGGTAAAACCCGACCCGACCCATAGACATTGATATATTGATAAGTATTGAACATACCACCCGGCATTTTACGTCGTGCTAAAATCACACATATTAAATTTTACTGTATAAAAATCTTACATAAACATAATGAATAAATTAATAACATAAATTAAATTTTATAAATACATATACAAATACAATCATTTTGTTAAACATTTTATATGCTAACAAGATATTAAGCAATTATTATAATCTTATAATTATTACACTATTTGATTAGAATAAATGAAAAAAAAATTTATATAAACCTAAACATAACAAAAATATTTTTTACATTATATATCAACGGATACATTTTCATTATTTTCGTTGTGTATGGGTAACGGGCACAACAGCCGAGCCGCTCTCTTCACTTCCCCTTGAATTGTACGGACCAACGCCACTCGGATCACTCCATCCTTGCCTGGATACACCTCTACTACACGGCCAATTGTCCATTTTAAAGGTGGTAGGTTATTGCTTTTAATCAAGACTAGAGCGCCGACCTTTAAACACGGACCTTTAGATACTCGCCACTTTGATCGACCCTGAAGTTGACTTAAATATTCGGAACTCCACCTTGACCATATTTGTTGAGTTATTTGCGTGGTACGCTGCCAGCGACGTAGTCGATTCGGTGTAACATTTGATATGTCGGGTTCGGGCAAACTCGTAAGAGGCTCACCAATAAGGAAGTGGCCAGGGGTTAAAGCGTTTAAATCTGAAGGGTCTGCTGATAAGGAAGTTATGGGTCGAGAATTAAGGCAAGCTTCTATGCGAATTAAAACTGTGTTTAATTCTTCGTAAGTCAGCGAAGCATTACCTAAATGTCTAGTTAAATGGAATTTCGCGGCCTTTACTGCGGCCTCCCATAATCCGCCGAAATGTGGAGAACCGGTGGGGATGAATTTCCATTGTACACCAGCTTCCGTCACGAATTTGTGCACTAAGACCTTGTGTTCCTTTAATAAAAATAATTCGCGTAATGTTTGGAGTTGGCGATTTGCACCAACAAAATTTGTGCCGTTTCGGAATAAATCGTGCTACACACTCCGCGCCGGGACCAAAATCTACGTAAAGCACCTAAAAAGGCTTCTGTAATCAAATCGCCGACTAATTCGATGTGAGTGGCCTTCGTCACGAAATATATAAAGACACAAATATACGCCTTTGATAACGCGGCATTACGTCGTAAACTTGTTTTTACGGTAATTGACCGGCAAAATCAACACCGCTTATTTTAAAAGCGCGTGCGGGTTCGGTTCGCGTACGAGGTAAATCACCCATTATAGGTTGATAAGTAACCGGTTTGGAACGAAAACAAACGACACATTTATGCACAGTTTGTCGCGCGATATTGCGACCGTTTAACGGCCAATATTGTTCCCTTATTGACGCGAGAAGTGCTTGTGGACCGGCATGGAGCAGACGTTCATGTTCATTACGAAATATTAATAATGTAAAAGCGGATCGAGCCGGTAATAGTATAGGATTTCGTTGATTGTAGTTTATTGTCTCCGATTGATTTATGCGACCGCTCACGCGCAATATTTGCGATTCGTCCAACCACGGACGTAGAAACATAAGTTTACCCTTTATTCCTGTTGTCTTTAAGCATTTTATTTCTTCGCTGAAATAATTTTGTTGAACCATCTTTATTATAGTTAGTTTGGCTGCATTTATTTCGTCAGTGTCGATTTCTAGGTGGTCTATAATTTTTTTTTTTATTAAATATGCGACTATTCCAACGCTTACAATACGCAGTAACTCGAAATAATTTGTATATTGATGAATATCTTTCTAGCAAATTAAATTCCTTTACTGTGGACGACAAACTCACTGGATTACATGTTTTGGCTTCCGGTATTTCAGTGCATAACAGTGTCTGATTTTTTGGCCACTCTGTTTCATTTGTTTGAAGCCATGTTGGACCTTCCCACCACAAATTATTCTTGCACAGTTGTTCTGAACTATATCCGCGGGATATTATGTCTGCCGGGTTGTCGGCAGATTTTACATGTCCCCACTCCCCTTCGTTGGTCAGGGTATGAATTTCGACGACCCTATGTGCCACGAATGTTTTCCAACGTGTGGACGGCGAATTAATCCACGCGAGCACTATAGTTGAATCGGACCAAAAATGACGTCTATTTACAATTATATTTAATTTGGGTATTATTTTGTCCGCGAGCCTTGACAACAACACAGCTGCGCACAATTCTAGTCGCGCTAGCGATATTACCTTCAGTGGCGCGACCTTAGATTTCGCGATTACTAATCTCGAAATATATTTACCAGTTTTATCTGTAGCTCTAAGGTACAAACATGCACCATAAGCGTTAACTGACGCATCTGCGAACCCGTGCATTTGAATATCCGTAACATCGGAACATCCAATTACGCGTCTGGGTACTCGTATCTTTTCTAAATCATACAACATTTCCTTATAATTTTTCCACTCTTCGCTTAACGCGGCAGGCAAGTCTGCGTCCCAATTTATTTTTGACTTCCATAACTTTTGCATTAATATTTTAGCAATAATGACGACTGGACCAACTAGTCCAAGTGGATCAAATATCGTAGCAATAGATGATAATACATTTCGTTTAGTATTCTGAGTTATGGTTTTATCGACTTGGTTTACTTTATATTGGTATGTATCTTCATAGGGGTTCCAAAATAGTCCTAATGTTTTAACTGCGCTGCCGTCTAGATTTAATATACGTAGTGGGTCGTTGTCGTTATTTTCTATTTTATCTAATAAATTTTGATTATTAGAAATCCATTTACGTAGCTTGAACCCGCATGTATTTAGTATATCTATAATTTCATTTCTTAATTTTATTGCTGCAGACACGGAATCAGCGCCGCCGAGATAGTCGTCCATATAGAAGTCCGTAGTAATAGCCTTGTAGGCTGCAGGATATAATTGCTTATTGCTTTCCGCGATATTATTTAAGCATCCGGTTGCTAAGAAAGATGCTGCCTTTGTCCCATAAGTCACCGTTTTTAAACAATATTCGCTTATTGGCTCATCTGGTTGAGAACGCCACAATATACATTGCAAATCACGATCTTCCTTATCAACCCATACCTGCCGATACATCTTCTCTATGTCGGCAGACATAACATATTTATGTGTACGAAAACGTGTAATTATAGAAATAAAGTCGTCTTGCACGGTCGGACCTTTCATTAGTATATCGTTTAGGCTTTTCCCCGTATCAGTCGCACACGACGCGTCGAACACTACGCGTAACTTTGTAGTCATGCTGTCACCACGGAGCACTGCGTGATGCGGTATGTAATATGATTTATTACTAATTTTATTATTTGAACATTTTTCCATATGATTTAATTTTAAATATTCGTCCATAAACTACACATACATTTCTTTTAATTCTGGATTCGTACGTAATCTATTCTCCATTGACAAGAAACGTTTGAGCGCCGTGACCCGAGATGAACCTAATTAATTTTTATCTTCGCAAACGGGTAAACGTACTATAAATTTACCAAGTTCGTCTCTTTTGACGGTATTATTAAAATGTTCAACGCATTGTTTTTCTTCTAAGTTGTATGTAGACTCCTTTACGATTTCTTCGTTCTGCCAAAATTTTTCTAACTGTTTTTCCAAATTATTATTTTTTTCGATTGTATTTGTCAAGAACGAGTGTATTGTGTTAGAAGTATTTTTGCGGGTTGCTCCGGCCGCAATCCAACCTAATTCCGTTTCTTGATAAATTATATTGTTATTATCGGGTTTGTAATTACCTGCTCGCAATATTTGATAAAAATATTCTGCGCCGATAAGTACGTCAATTTTCCCCGGCCATGCGTATGATGGGTCGGCCAAATGTACGTACTCTGGCAATTTTATCTTTGATATATCTACACATTCATTAGGAAGGTCTGTTGTAATTTTAGGTAATATCAAAAACTCGATTTCACTTTTATATTCTGCGACCCGGGATTGTATTGTCGTCTTCGCCGACCGATAAGAATTATTTGTCGAGTTATATACTCCTGAAATAGCAAAATTAACTTTTCTTTGTGACAATCGTAATTTACGGGCTAATTCGTTGGTAATAAAATTGCTCTGTGAACCAGAGTCCAACAACGCGCGCGCGTAAAATGTTTCTTGTGCCTTTCCTTCTATTTTTATAACTGCTGTAGATAATAATATTTGATTAGTATTATAACGTGTCGCGTGTGCATTTACGGATATTTCTGTTGTTACCTCGGATTCAATTTGATCGTGCAACAAAGTGTTGTGCTTTTCTCCGCACTTGCGACAGCCTTTAAATTTGCATTTATTTATTTCGTGACGACCTAAACAAATCTCACATATTTTTAATATTGCCACTTGTTGTTGTCGTTCCCGTGCAGTGAGTGCTAAAAACTTTACGCATCGATATATGGCGTGACCTTGATCGCACATATAACATTTTAATTTCGATGTACTCGTGTGTGCTGCTGTTCTTTTGTAATCGTTATCGCCACGTTCTTGTACTTTTCGCATTGCTCGCGCATCGCTTTCGATTACGTATTGTGCACCCTCGACTGCTTCTAATATTTGGAAACGGTCATTTAGAAAATTGATCAAATCTGACACCATAGATATTTCTGTTTTTGGGGCTTGAATTTCCCATGATCACAACGTTTCGGCATCTAAATTTGTTGTAATAATATGAATGATAATCGGACCCCACTTGTGTGTATCGTGTCCTAAATTTTCGAGAGCTTTCATATGCCCTAATAATTCATCTATGAAACCTCTTAACAATTTTGATGATTCTTTTCTTAACGGTTTTAAATCGACAATAGCCTTTGTATGATGCTGTATTAAAACACGCTTGTTATTGTATCGTTCCTTCAAACTTTTTCAAGCCGCCGAGTAGTTTTTTCCCGACATTTCGAAACACTGAATCACCTTTAATGCGTCACCTGTTAACGCGGATTGCAGGTAAAAGAAACGCTGAATGTCCGTTAACTCCTCGTTATCATGAATGAGCGTTACGAACATATCGTGAAATGTCGACCATCATTTATAATCGCCAGGTCGGTACATTTAACGCTGTTAATTTTACGATTGATGCCTGGCTTGAATTGGTACCGTTGCTTTTTTCGGTTGCCTGAGACTCTTCTCTCGTATTCCCGCCACGCTGCCTTTCAGTCTGATCCACTAACTTCTCGTATTCGGCCACCGCAAGATAATATAATTCTTCGAATTCTATTCTATATTGTTGTTCTTCTTGCGATTCCGTATCTTGAACTACTTCTATTTGAAATTGTACATTCTGAAAGGTATCCCAACATTCGTCTAACTTTTTTCTTTTTATTTTTAGTTGGTTAATGTCACCATTTGTTATGTAGTTTTGGACATTATTCCAAAATCTTGTTAACTGACCTTTTAACACTCCGCGGCGATTTATCAGTTTTTGTGTTGCGGTTATCTGATTGTTCATTGTTGGTTGTGTAGCAAATTTAATGACTTGTGGGAAATACTACGTAATTATAAATATCTTCTTACCTTGTATTTTCCGTTTGCCCGTAATGATCCTCGTACCCACTTGGATTACTTACGAATTGCTGGACACCCAATACCAAAACGAAATAAAATTGACTTATTCGCACAATGAATGAATTAAAACGCACTATAATTTTTTTATTTTAATAACGACTTTGAATATTATAACGCGCTAGTTAATGTAATATCCTGACCGAAGGACCAATGATTGGGATCATCTGGAGGATAAATAAACACAATTTTATTATCTCT
>JABCUB010000124.1:0-15258 GCA_013282895.1 Eriosoma lanigerum | reverse complement strand
TTTACATTATTTAAAAACGAAAATCATATTATATATTTCAATTTTCAACAATAAGCAATCAGCTCCATAACGTAAATATATAATAATATAAAGATAAAATCATATTCAAAAAATGCCAGGTTGGGTTAATGGTAGTAACTGGTGTTTTCACATAGGTAGTATACAAGTTAGGTAAAATTTTGGAATGAATTATTAGTACAGTGTATTGTAATATATTGAATTTCGCTCAGAATCGTATTTTCTAATGCAATATTATTGCATTCAAATCTTAATTATAATAAACCAATAATTTCTCCGAGGACCAAAGGGACGAAGGAGGAACGCCTAAAATCGATATTCCCACTTTTTTATTTTAAATTGATTAAAATAAAAAAACAATTTTAACCACATTTATTAAAAATGTAACATTTTTAAAATTTAATATATTTAATTAATATTTCATACATCAATTATATTGTTAATCAGACATGACCATGTGTTGCAGCTTTATCGTAATACATCATCCAAATATAAATAATAATTGTCGTATTTATCGTTTTTCAGGAACATTTCATTATCTCTCACTATTCACCAATATCAATACAATTATTTCTTGTTATTGTGTTATGTAATGTGTAAATCATAATGTTTAAACAAAAAAAGACAGAAAATTGAACCCGAATCTTGGCCCGCCAAATAGTTTTTTTTTTTTTTTTTATGGACCTCGGTAAAAAGGGTTAGTTACCACTGGTATAAAAGGTACTTGTTTATACAGTAAAATTTGTGAATATAACATCCACTTAATAATATGATCAGTGTCATAACTTCTAGATCTACTGTAGTCAGTATTGTAATATAATTGCGGTCCCGATTTATTAAAAGTACCGGAATACGAGATATATCAGACACGATCTAGTTTATCTTTTTACCTTAGCGCTTAATGATGCAACGACATCTATCCATAACGTTCCTAGTGACGGCAGATTGTGGTAGTGCAAGAGAATTGCATCTAGTTGCTATTTTATTGAACTCATTTTGCAAACTGCACGATGAACCATACCATATATGTTCTAAATATTATAAACTAATATACCTACGATTACAAGAAAAATATCAAATTTTAATAAAATATTGTATTAAAGAATAAAAATCTAAATTAATAAAAATACAGTTATTAGTTAACGAAGATTAATATCATAGAATAAATGAAAAAGACAATTTGTATTTTTTATAATTTGTCACTATCTTATAAAAACCTCGAACATTTACCACAAAATAAAGGAATATACATCTAATTCTGTGCTACTACAGTTTTAATACTCTACATTTATTATGTTCTGTAGTTAATTATCAAAACATGCTTTGTACTACCAACTAGTGGGCTGCAATAAAACTCGCATGGTATTTTTTTGGTGAGCATTCTATTAAATTGAGATTTTGGTGATAGAAGAATATTAACCACTTTCAGTGCAGAGATGAGTTTAATGGGGATCCCTTTTATAGGGGAAAATCGCCCTCCATAAACCATGCATCTTTTAAAATTTCAAACTTGTTCGATGTGCGTAAGTAGTTGAAATTGTATACTTACTTTTTATTTTCGTACATTTTATTTAATACATATAATTGTTATAGTATAAATGATTTATTATATTAAACGTTATTACCAATCGTTATTGTTATCGTCCTCCTTAAGTTGAATTAAAATTTGTGTTATAGATATAAAAATATTTAAGTCTCCTCCTCCCTTAGCATTCGATAAAATCTACCTCTGTTTCATTGGACATAGATGCGTTTACAGCAGTCTATAAAAAAAATGATAAACTACCGAGATAATTATCATGACGTGTATATTATATCCAAGATAACAAATATCAATTTTAAACATTTTATAAATTAAAATTAGAAAAATGTGAACGTTCTATTTGATATTATACACTCTGTAGAATCCTAATGAAGGACATTTTTTTCAATTTCAAACTTATTTTTATTTTTCTCATTTTTAAATATTTCATAAAATTTTAAAACCCTACTGCTATGACGGCGTGATGTGTAGGCAATATTGGTACTCGGCTGAATACGTGAACAAAATTCGACTACCCTAATCGAAACGAACTAAATTAGGCTAAGGTTTTTATTATTATAAATTAATTAATATTAATTATGGAATCAAATTATAAGTTTTTCAACTACTTCCGAATAATGCATTTCTTTATAGCAGGATCAGCTATAATAATATATAATAATTATATAATAGGTTTATAATTCTAACTCTTATTATTATTTACTGTTATTAAATATTTATAATTAAAAAAAAAAAAAACATAAGATTAATTATATAATTGTAATCAATATTGTTTTGTTTCTCGAGCTTTTCTTTCTAAATTTACTTTAACATATGCCAAGTGTGTTTAATAAGTTTAATTATCTCTTGTTTTGGTGTATTTTTAAACACATACATATTTCTAATTGTATATAAAAAATATATCATTAAAATAATATGTAATTGTTTCTTAACAATATTATTTATATCATAAATCACAATGTATTCTATTACATTAATTAACAATATTATAAATTTATAACCATCCCATGGAACTTGCATTACCAATTGTACGAAAATGCAGGTCTGACTGCTTAAAATAATTTTAGTTAACTATGTGATATTCAGGAAGAAAAAGTTAAACGTTAAATAATAATTACTCATTATCACAGATCGATAACGTCAAGTAATTTACTCTACATTAGCATCGTTTCTAAACCTGTTCAATAATAAACTAAAAAACCATAAATAAAATAACTTATTAGTAAAAAAAGTTATTTTTCACGAATTTCATGTATACGAGTAAAAATATTAGGTATTGATGAATATATTTTAAAAATAAATGTTTCTAGGCGCAGAAAATATTGGTGAATCGACGATACCATTGTGCTGTAATATGAAATGATATTGTTGTATACAATTAATATTTTGTGTTTTACTATTTTAGTGTTCGCTAAACCGTTAACTGATTCATGTGTTTATTATTTTCATAATATAAAAAGTTAAAAATGTCTTATGACTATTTAATTTTTCATCAATAGAGTTTAATTTTCGCATAACATCTGCTAATGTGAAAATAATGAACCACTAATTTCTCCGAGGACTGAAGGGACGAAGGAGGAACGCCTACAATCGAAATTTCCACTTTTTTGTTGTTTTGAAAATGTGAATAATAAATAAATTTCTTTCAATTCCTTATTCTATTGTGTTACGGTCACATTATGTGACCCGAACGGCTGCTCCAATTTTTTCCAATTAGGCATAAATTCTTAACCGTGTATCCCAGTACGTATGACAAGTGGGGAGATGCAATATACAACACGAGAGAGTCGACTTATTACCGTCATTGCGCGAGGTTTAAATTATAATTTTATACTTAAATTATTTTATATTTTAATTAAATAATTGTTGTCTGTGTGCGTCGTCTCCGCCTGTCATTCGGATTTTCATTGGTCAATCGCTTGGATCCAGATATCAGGTGTATAATTTATATATATATATATATAATTACATAGGTATATTGTTGCTAAATATATATATTTCATTGTGTTGCTAAATTGAGAGTTTACTTATTTGAACTGAGATTAAATACGAGCCCTGGGAGTCTCTGTGGGGCTATATAAATTAAATAGAGAACTTAAGATTTCCTATTGCAGAGATAGTTTAGCCAACTATATCCTCAGGATTCCACTAGTCAAATCTATCGACGGACGTTCACTAGACGAACAGTACCGTTACAACTTGGTGAAGGCGCTGGTCTTCATAATATTACATTTTTTTATTTCGGAGACGATCTTCCATAAATTGTACTTTTACCGGTACAACTGGGTGGAAATCTTCGCGATATTATTATTTTTTGTTTTTGGAGACGATCCCCCATAAATTGTATTTTTTTATTTTCAGTTTCATTAGTTCTCAAATTGGTGACACTCGTTTATGTTTAGCTATTTTGTCTATTCCCTACATTGGGATAGGGTTTTTTTTGGATATTATAATTTTTTATCATTTATATGTTTTTATTACTGTTATACAAATAAAATTGATATAATTAATGGTTGAATAAAATATTGAATAAGTATTATATGATTAAAGATAATAAGAAATATATATTATATAGGTATTTATGACGCTTTACAATTATTATATTAAACGCCCAAATAACAGTCAAATGGTGCGAATTAATCAAATTGCATAAGAAAAATTAGGATTTGATAAAGATATTATCGTTAATAATTTAACTAAAAAAGAATTAGTAGTATATTTTCAAAAACGAGATCTAGTCCATTACTCGTAGCATTTAGCTATTGTAGGAATATCAAAGTCCCACGAAATTTCAGTAATTTTGTCATTTTACAAGCAGAAAGTAAACATAAACATACCGAAAAAACCAATAATTTTTCGGACTCGGGCTCAGACTCTGAAGAGAATAATATAAATACACTTACCGAACTAAATAAACCAGAAATTAAAAAGGAAGACATTAAATATAAAAATCAAACTTTAAATATTAATTCAACTAATAAAATAAATATGACTAGCCCAATAATGTGTAATTTTCCATTTTTAACTCCCGATACATTTCACGGAACTACCGGTGAACGTGTGAATGATTTTTTATCCAAAGTTAATAGAATAAAAAACGCAAATAGATGGACGGATGAGCAAATAATTTTATTTCTTCTACTATATTTGAAAGGACCCGCAGAATCATTTTATATTTCTTTAGAAAAGAAAAATAATAATCAGTCTTGGCAGAAAATTCAGGACGCATTTAAAAACGCATTCAATTCTGTGACACGAATTAATATGCTTAAAACTCAGCTTGCTCAAAGAAAATTAAAACTCACTGAAACAGTGAACGAATTTATTTCTGATTTCAAAAGGCTCGCAGATAAAATTGATTGTAATATGTCGGACGAAAGTAAAGTTTCTAAAATAATGCGTAATTTACCTCCCGAATATTATAATATGATTTGCATGCAGGATAATAGTACAATAGAAAATATAGAATCGAACTTAAGAAAAGCAGAAAAAGCACGTAACGCTTTTAATTCGCTAACAAATTCAGATGTATAGTCGTTAACTCGTAAAATCGAGGCTTTATCTAAACAAATCGCGGATTCTTCTTTGAATCAAAATTCATCAATCACACCAATCAATTCAGAAATTAATCAGGTACAATTTAGACCAAATAATTTTAGAAATGGTAATACTAACTTCAACAAAAATTTCAATAATGGGAATCGATTTAATCAATATAATAAGAGCAATCGATATCAAAATTATCGTAATAATTCTAATAGAAATTTTAATAATAATAATAATAATATACGCAGTAAATTTAATAATAATAATTTTGGTTCACGCAGTAATTTTAATAATATTAATTTTGGTTCGCGCGGTAATTTTATTAATAATAATAATAACTATGGTAATAATCAAAATTATACTAATACATACGACTCAAATAGTAACAGAAATAACTATAACAATTTTAATGAATGTTACAACCAAAACAATATAGGAAATAATAATTATAATGGATCACGATATAATAATAATAATAATAATGCAAAAAATTATAATTGTAATTCTCAACATTTTAAAAAGAAAAGACAACAATTTAATAATTACCAAGAACAGGTCAAAAAAACTAACGAGTCAAAGTTTGGACATTTGGATCTTTGACACAGAATCAGTCTCTAGCCAAACTTATACGAATATATCAAGTACTAAACAAGACAAAATAATAAGTTGTAAAGTTAATAATATTAAACCAGAACAATATAAGAAAAAAAATACTGACCCAATAATAATTGGTATAATAAATAAACAACAGACAAAATATATTTTAGACACGGGAGCTACTACTTCAATAGTTAACAAAAATAAATTACCAGATGGACAATTGATTGAGCCACTTCAAAATGTCACTTTGAAAACAGCAAATGGGACTAAATTAGAATTATTAGGTAAAACATATATAAAGGTATTTTTTAATGATGAACAATTTGATATAATGTGCGATGTAGTAACAAATCTACAGGTAGATAGTCTCCTTGGTATGGACTTTTTGGAAGAATATGGGGCAAATATAAATATAAAAAAATCCCAAATTAAATTATATAAGGATAATAAGAAATTTAAAATCAATTTAAATAAGAGTGATACTGATCAAATTCACACACAAACAATAGGAGGATTTATAATTTTAAATGAAGATCAAGTAATTGAAAATACTATTTTAAAAAGTTATATTTTGAAAAATGTTCAAGACGATGGTTATTGCGGCATAAATACACTAGTTGAAGTTTTAAATGATAAACGAGTACCAGTCAGCTCTAATGATATAAAACAGTTATTAGGATTATACTTATCGAAACAAACTGTATGACTTGAAGGGGAAAATATAGCTGCTGTGGCAGATTTTTATAATTTCAATTTCATAATTATTTCTAAGTATGACTATCTAACAGACAGTAAATCTGATGTTATAGTATTTTCCAAGCCAGGTCGGAAATATTTAGTCGTGTTGTTCTCACGAAATCATTGGACACCATTGGAATTTAGACCATACGCAGGTGTAAATTTTAAATTCCAAACACTCGTTAAAATTACTGATTACGATAATATAACACATAGAAAGCATTGTTTGAAGCAACGCATCGAAAATGACGATTTAGCAATAAATAATGTATGTAATGAAACCCAGGCAGTCGTCGCAGACGAGATAAAATTTGGCGGCGCAATAAAAAACTCAATCGAAATTTAGTCTCATGATAACGCCGCACGTACATCTAAAGAACACACGTTTTCACTAGAAACATTACCATCCAAAAAAATTATAAATTATTAGATAAGATTGAATATGATATAAATCCAACATTATCTAACGACCAGCAAGAAAAAATTAAAATATTGTTAAAAAAATACCATGCTGTATTTTCGAAATCAAAATATGAGTTAGGTCTTGCTCGATTACCGCCAATCGAAATTAAATTAATTAAAGATACTATAATAAATTTACCAAATTTTAAATTAAGCTGTATTGAAAGAAATGAAGTAGAAAAACAAACACAAGAATTATTAAAAGCTGGTATTATTGAAAAATCGAAAATCGCTTATAGCAACCCAATTTTTTTAGATGGTAAAAATTTACCACAAGGAGATAAAAAGGGTTCTATTCCAAAAGAATATCGTATGGTTTTTAGACTATCGCAAATTAAATTCAATTATAGATAAGGAAAGTTTTCCAATGCCACTTATCCAAAATATTTATGACTGTTTGGCAGGAAATCAATTTTATTCTGTATTAGACGTCTCTTTAGCATTTTACCAACTTCGTTTGGCAAAAGGCTGTAGACCACCAACAGCATTTTCTACACAAACTGGTCATTACCAGTTTACTAGACTTCCTATGGGTTTAAATAATGCACCGGCTTTATATCAGGCTGCAGCATGTAAAATGATGTCAGATTTAAATTACCGATTTAACGTTTGTTATCTTGATGATTGTGTGACTTTCGGTAAAAATTTTGATGATTATTTAGTGTCATTAGAAGTTACGCTACAAAAATTTTTAGAATACAATTTAAAACTAAAACCATCGAAATGTAGATTTGGATATCAGGAACTTAAAGTATTAGGTAATATAATTAATACAAAGGGCATTAGACCAACTGAAGAAGGATTGTATTCTATCAGAAAATTTCCTACACCAAAAACTATAAAGCAGCTCCGAAGTTTTCTCGGATTCGCAAACTATTTTCGAAAATGTATACCAAAATTTAACAACATAGCAAAACCTTTAACTGATTTAACAAAAGGAAAATTTGATAGTAAAAAATCAGCTATAATATGGAAAGAGGAGCACGAGAAAGCTTTTCAAGAATTAAAAAATAAATTAACTAATAAACCAGTGTTGGCACATTTCGACGAAAATTTAAAAACTATTATAGTAACGGATGGATCAAAAAAGGGATTGGGTGTTATTCTTCAACAAGTAAATACGAGTAAAAATAATGAAATACACCCTGTTCACTTTGCATCAAAAAAACTTACGAAATCGGAAAATAATTATTCCGCTATGGAGTTAGAAGTATTAGCCATAGACTTTGCTTTTACTCATTTTCGACAATATTTACACGGCGAACCAGTAGAAGTTTGGACAGACCATAAAAATTTGACTAGTCTTTTAAAAATAAAAACAGAATCTACTGTTAATAGACTAAAAACTAAATTATTGGGTTATGACATCAATATAGTATATAAAATGGGAATTTTTAATAAAGCAGCAGATCACTTATTACGTTATCCTATAGATATTAGTGATTTAACATAAAATAAGTCTTATAAAGAACAAAAGATTAAGTTATTAAATACAGTAAAATGCATTAATAATAATATCTTATACGAAGAGTGTTTACAGAAATATAATAATCACGAATATTTTAATTTTCAAATTTTAGATTTTGATAAAGAAACTGGGAATAAAGATCATGAACAAATAAATGTAAATTTAATATGACCAATAAATATTAGAGAAGATCAAAATAATGATAATTATTTTTAAATTATTTTAATTGCAATTACAAATCCAGAGCTTAGTAATTTAAAATGGATAAATAAATCAAAGAATTATTTAATAAAAATAATGATGTATTATATTATAAAATTAATTTTAATAATTGTGTAAAATACCTGTTAGCATTATCGTCTAAATATATACAATTAATTTTAAATGAAAATCATGAAAATTCGTTAAGTGCACACATAGGAATAACTAAAACCTACAATAAAATAAGAACTAAGTATTACTGGCCTAAATTACGTAAAGATAAAAAGAAATATGTATTATCTTGCTCTGTTTGTCAAAAACGAAAACGATATAAAATTGCGAAACCACCAAAAATAGGTTTTTATCCATTAAACAAAGGAGAATTTATGCAAGAAATTATTATCTATTATATGGGACCAATTCCAAGCTCCAGAGGTTATAAATATATATTAGTTGCAACCGATCATGTTAGTAAATACTGTGTAGCAAAACCTTTTGCAAATGTTAATGCAAAAAATACAATTAAATTTCTACTTGATTTTGACGTTGATGTCTGACATTGGTGGAGGTACGAATCTTTCACCTAATGGCTCATACATATCTTTGTAAGTAGACATTTGTTTCTCGACTGTTGGACTTGGTTTATACTCTATATCTGTGGTGTATACTTCTGACTATTGAGATAGTGAGACGGATAACAATTTTTTATTGTAATCCCTAGACATATCTTTAAAAATATATGTTGTTTTAAGTCCAGTTTACACAGTCAAACATCAAATAATTATTTGAAATGATCGTTCACACTATGGAATAAATATTTTAATTTTTAAAACTCAGAAATGACTAACGATTGGTTTAATTTAACAGCTTTTAAATATTAAAAAGGAGAGTTCCAAAATTAAATTGTTAATTATGTATTGCACAAATTATCATTATGTTAGTACAACATATTTGTATAATAAAATATTCACGTATTTATCATAATATTTGGATCTATACGTATATTATATACTTCTTAATTGGTATGTAGACCATAATATTATTATCTAGTCAATAAATTTAAAAGTGAGTTCTCAATTACAAAATATAACTAATATATTTGTGTTATGAAAGATACGTAAATTATACAAAGAAAATATTCTCGGCAAGTTCACTTGTAACCAATTTATATTTTCGAATTTTTGATAATTTTAGAAAACATATTTTAAATAATTGAGTTCTTAGAAATGGGTCTATAATTAGAAACAACTGATTTATTGCTTTTTTTTTTAAATAGGTGTAAGAAATGAAAATTTTCTTAGAAAATTTCACTTAGAAAAGTGAGATTGAAATAAATTAACATTATCAATATCAAAGAAAGCGTCCTAGCTGTAGGTAACTTTAATGATGATTTTCATGAATAAAATTTTCAAAAATATATTGGGTTAGTTTTAACTGAGTTTTGAATTCTATTTATATATAATTTATAATCTCGATATCTAATATCTTTACATTTAGCTCAAAGATTAGAAAAATTTAAATAAAATTAAGGTGATTGTAGAGTTTTAAAAGTAAAATGAAAAATTTGTTTTTGATTGATTAAGATTTTTAATTCATTACTAAACCATATAAGGTAAGATAATTTATGTCTACGTATTTTTGGTATAAAATTAGTAATTGCTGTGTTTATATGAAAATACTGAAAATCTATATTATTATTAGTATTACACTTATTATTTAATGAATTGAACCAATCAATGGAATCTAGATAATTAATAATACCTATATAGTTAACAGAATTCCAATTTTATGCATAATCATTAAATTCTAAGTTAGTTGAAAACAAATATTTGTATTTTACAGTAATAGGAGGATGGATTTTTGAATATCATAATGTATAAATTTACAAAGATATAATTTATAAAAAAATGTAAGTATTTTATTATAATGTAATTGACATATAGAATGTTGTAAATGTTAATATGTAAAAAAGTGGGTATGTCGATTGCGGACGATTCTCTTTCGTCCCTTCGGTCCTCGGAGAAATTTGTTGTTTAGTTTACTTAAGATTTGAATGCAATGATATTGCATTAAAAATACGATTCTAAGCGAAACTCAATATATTACAATATACTATACTAATAATTCATTCCAAAATTTTACCTTACTTGTATACTACATTTGTTAATATTTAAAAAAAGTTTCATATCCTTACAATCAAAACTTAATTAGTTATCACGAAATTAAAAAATTTAAAATAACAGAAACCATAATTTTTCCGATTTTTCGCCATTTTTTGGTAGTTCTTCTCCTCCTAAGGAAAAACATTTGAAAAATTCAATAAATAAGCTAATTAAAGTAACAACTAGACGCGATTCGCTACCAAAAGCATACCCTATTGTTGTAATCGGACCAATATTTCTACCTGAAAAAGTGTTCAAAAAAAAAAAAAATCTTTGTAAACAAAATACACTCTTCGCTTCGATTAGAATCTAAAATAGGATTCTATTTCCCATAAAATATTTTATAAAAAAGTAAAAAAAATATCTAAAAATTTAAATATAAAATTCCCATTTGTGCAAGTGTTGTGAATTGGAGGTCCTAAGTCCGATTACAGTATTATAATGTTGTGTTGAATTGAGTTATAAACACTTTAAAAAAATAAATATAATATTGTATATTTTATTTATAACAATGTCGTAAAATGTTTTTACAAATGGGCAGAGTATAAATTTCTAGCACCAAATCTCAACTGTTTTTATATTCATATAAATTACTCTAAAATAATAAAACAATATAATTAACTTAAAATACTAAATATTATAAATGTAATAATTAAGATTATAATTGTAATTATTGTTATACAAATAAATAATTCTTTTAAGTATAATATTTAGCATTGATTATGAATTTGATATTATTGATTTGTTGATATTATCAAAGGTTACAATATTTTAAATAACAAATTTATGATATAGTTTTTGTAGTAGCTTATTATACTAAGTATGCAACATAATAAAATGTCATTGTAATAATATAAATAATAATTAAATACAAAGGTTTATGACACAAGTAAAAAGTAGAAGAGTTAAAAATATTATAAATAATTTGAAAAATTTGTATATGACAGTAAAGGGATTGAATAACAATCACTATTTACAGAATATAAATTTATAACCAGTATATTTTATTGCATTTTAGATAAAATAGTTATAGAGTTTAATAAAATCTACATAGCAAAGCGAGTTACTGAAGTTATTTATTATATTTCCTACCTAACAATATCAAAAGTCTTTTATGATATATCCCAGGATGACCATCTAGGATAAACTCTGGATATCCAATCATAACATTCTGAGGATAAATTATTATTATTATTAGGAATCGAATGTGTCCCAAACCGTTTTCTATCATTCGCTGCTTATATCTTTAAGATTTATTATCCTCTTCACGACTATACTTCTATTTGCTCAACATTAAATAATTTTGCCCTTTTCTCTCGCAGTCTTGCTACCGACATCCACTTTTTTCATCTTTAGCAAATGGCTCTATTGATTCCCCTGATCTTCATTCTTTCATTTTTGTAATACTCTCTATCCTAATAGAAACCACTCTTTATGTTAAGTCCCTTCTCATCGTACGAACCAGAACTACTACTATCCTATACATAGAATGCTTCGCCTTCAAAACTCCACCTAAAACTATTATTCAAAGTATTTTACTTAATGCTTCCTCACTCATTATAGTTTTTATCATGTTTAATAATAGAAAGATTTAAATTAAAAACATGAAAATTAATGTATTAATATTTCGATTAAACAAATGTAGTAAAAATGCTTATGGGAATCGCCGTGTAAGTTTTAATATAGATTCATAATAGGTATTGAAAATATTATAAAATAGTACCTATATAAAAGTAAATTAAACAATTAATTTAATTTAAAATAGTGTTCTATTTAAAATAAAAATATTCCATTTAAAAGTAAGTACATTTTTTAATTAAAATAAATTTTTTTTTTTTAAATTTGAATTTATTTTAAAGGTAATATTATAATATATAAATAAATTTTTATATTTTATATTAATTATCCCCAATAAATCCGGAGTAGTACGTAAAACCGTTACTATTATTTGGGTTAAATCAGAAAAAAAAATTGTGTAAAAATTAAATAACTTATTAAATTAATAATTTTTCTTATTATTCATTGGATATACTTGGGCAAGGTATTTAAATGGTTATACTGATTTAAAAGGCCCCAAAAATATCCGAAAAAACGTTTGCAAGGGGGGTAGTACGTAAAACCGTTTTTATGATTTGGGTTTAAACAGAAAAAAAAAATTGTTAAAAATTAAGTAACTTATTAAATTTTTCATTCTTTTTATTACTCAATGGAAATATTATGGGATGTTAATAAAGTTTCAATTTTTTATTTTAAATGTTTCTTAAAATCAAAAAAAAAAATTGCGAGGAGGGTAGTACGAAAAACCGTTTTTAAGAATTGAGTTAAAACAAAAAAAAAAATTTTTAAATTTATAAACTTATTTAATTTTAAATATTTTTTTATTATTTGAAGAAAATATTATATTGGATGTTAAAAAACATTTAAGTTTTTATTTTGAATGTCTCATTAAAATCAAAAAAAAATTTGCGAGGGGGGTAGTACGAAAAACCGTTTTTAAGATTTAAGTTAAAACAACAAAAAAAATTTAAAAATTTAAAAACATATTTAGTTTTTAATTTTTTTTATTATTCGACAGAAATATTATTAGATGTTAATGATGTTTCAATTAATTATTTTGAAGGTTTCTTAAACTAAAAAAGTATTCTTAAAAATTTTCTTTCAATATTTATTTATACATGCAATTCGACATGGAAATTACAATATTAATAACATATTTAAATTTAAATTAAACAATCTAGTAAGTGGTTAGAATAAAACAAAACAAAACTGGAATATTAATAAGATATTGTATGTTTTTTAAATTTGATCATTAGAGTCATACACCAAGTTCCTCTATCCATTTGACCGCTGTCTGTCCACATTCATGCAGAGGTGCTAACCCGCCTTCAAGTCTTGTTCTTTGACTCAACAATATGTCTTGTAGTCTGTATTACACCACATTTGCAAAATAGGAAATCGGTCATGCCCCATTTGTGGTTACACTTGGCTTTCTCAGTTCTTAATCGGTTTAGAGTTGCCCATTGTGTTCGATTTAACTTGAAACTTGGGATTCTGCTGTCGGGGTTGCTTACTTTTGCCTACTCTTTTGAGTGGTTTCGAATGTTCGTGTTTGTCCATCTGATTGCCCACATCACCTCTATTTGACAGTGTCAGACTCCATGTAGGATTTCTGGCTATAATTCTCATGGTTGGTTGGTTTGCTTTGTCTTTTTGTATTGGTAAATCTTGATGATTGCTTAAATTCTGTATCATTAACTCAGTCTGACTTGTCTGTATAGATCTGGAAGAGCTATGTTGGATAGGACCGGCATCCATTCTATTTGAGTAGATTTTATGAATCTGTTATGATTTTTATGGTGTTATTCAGGTGTACATAGACCTTCTTGCAATGCGCACTTCCATCACACAGGTGTACAGTATACTGCCACATTGTGCACTAGGGTTAGCGCTGAAATGCAAAGCACATTTGCATGACGGCACTAATTTGTGCCTGCTAGCTTGGCAATAGTGTATCTTTTTTTTGTTTTACACACTCTTAAGGTGCTGTCTGAAAGTATCGTCACTTTAACGTAGAACATGTTACTTGTAGGTTCACTACAGTGTTATTTGAAAGTTCTGTCCAACCTAAAATATAGTAAAATATGAACATAAAACTTAAAAAATTACATTTATGCATTTAATATTTATAAATCTAAAAAAATAAATGCATTTATATACAAAATAAAATTTATATAATTTGATTGAGTAAAACACGAAACAAATAATTATCTAGGTTAGCATTAAATTAGATAAATAGAAGAAAACATACTATTTCATAAACAATTTCCCTACTTATTATCTATGAGTGTATCCACTACAATTAGTGAAAATGATAGCAATTCATTTGATACTATTGTTGAAAACTCATCTCATTCAAATATAAATATTTTTTTAACGATTATCATTTAACAGATATACATATTGGAAAATATAATAAATAATAATTTAGTAATTCCCTCCAATATTTTTAATCATATAAATTCTATATTTGAAAATATTGATAATACTTTTTGCAATTTAAATACAGAATATATTAAATATTATACAGAAAAGTGTTTATATATTCCACCTTAAAAATATGTGATTGGAAAGAAGCTATTAAATAATATAAATCATAATATTTTCAATTCCAACTAGTTGTGTACTGTGTAGCACAATTTATTTCAACTCTAGATATTCTGAAAAAATTCTTTGAAATGAAAAATATTCTAGCAGACACTTTAGATTACACAAAAATGAAATACAAAATTGTGATACTATTTAAATGAATTTTATTCCAGGTAGTCTGTCAAAATAAAAGTAAAGAACATGATAAAATCAAATTATATAGCCAGCATTTCTGTTTTTTAATGATCATGAAGTTGGAAATCCTTTAGGGAATCATTCATAAATTAAGTACTGTTTATTTAACTATTCCTTGTATACCTACTCATTGACAAGCTACACTATATAATATATTTTTAGCTATACTATTTTATTCA
>JABCUB010000123.1:0-14049 GCA_013282895.1 Eriosoma lanigerum | reverse complement strand
GTTGGGGAAAAAATGTCAAAATATCGATAAACAGTAAATACATATTTTAAAAGTACGCCTAACAATAATAATAGTCCACCATCAGAATTTAAATTTTTCATTTTTTAACAATTTATATAAACAAAGTTAGCATTGATCTTGGAAAAAACGTCTAAATATCGAAAAAAAGTAAAAACAACGTGTATACGTACGCTAAGCAATAATAATAGTCCGCAATCAAAATTTAAATTTTTATTATTTTAAAACGATTCAATGGGACGGTGCCTGTTTCTGGTTTAGGGAAGAAACATCCAAATACATATTTTATTCTTTCGCCCATCAATAATAATAGTTGACAACCAGAATTTAATTTTTTTAATTTGTAACGATTCAAACGGACAACTCGGCTTCTTTGTTAGGGAAAAAATGTCAAAATATCGATAAACAGTCAATACAACTGTTATTCGTTTGCCCATCAATTATAAAAGTCGACAATGGGAATTTAATTTTTTCGTTTTTAACAATTCATACGAACAGAGTCGGCTTTGATTTAGAAAAAAATGTCTAAATATCGAAAAACAGTAACAACAACTTTTATTCGTACGGCTATAAAAATGATAATCCATAATCAGTATTTAAATTTTTATAATTTTAAAACGATTCAATCGGACGGTGCCGGTTTCTGGGTTAGGGAAAAAATATCTACATATCGATAAACAGTAAATAACACTATTTTACGTACAGCCAACAATAACAATAGTCCGCCATCAGAATTTAAATTATTCATTTTTTAATGATTCAAACGGACTGAGTCTGTTTCTTGGTTAGGGAAGAAACATCCAAATACATATTTTATTCTTTCGCCCATCAATAATAATAGTTGACAACCAGAATTTAATTTTATTGATTTTTAACGATTCAAACGGACAATTCGGCTTCTTTGTTAGGGAAGAAATGTCAAAATATCGATAAACAGTAAAAACATATTTTAAAAGGACTCCTAACAATAATAATAGTCCGCCATCAGAATTTAACTTTTTCATTTTTTAAAGATTTATACGAACAAAGTCGACTTGGTTTTGAAAAAATGTCAAAATATCGATAAACAGTAAATAACATTTTTTTACGTACGCTCAACAATAATGATAGTCCTTCATTAGAATTAAAATTTTTCATTTTTTAACGATTCGCACGAACAAAGTCAGCGGTGACCTAGGAAAAATGTCTAAATATCGATAAACAGTAAATTTAACTTTTATACATATGCTAATCAATAATAATAGTCCTTCATCAGAATTAAAATTTTAAATATTTTAACGATTCACACGGACAGAGTCGCCTTTGATCTGGTAAAAAATTTCTAAATATCGAAAAAAAGTTAATTGAATTTTTATTCGTTTGCCTATCAATTATAATAGTGCGCCATCAAAATTTAATTTTTTCCATTTTTAACGATTTACACGACAAAGTCGGCTTTGATCTAAGTAATAATGTCTACATATCGATAAACAGTAAATAACACTATTTTAAGTACACCCAATAATAATCATAGTTGGCAATCAGAATTTAATTATTTTAATTTTTAACGATTTAAACGGAAAATTCGGTTTCTGAGTTAGGAAAAAAATGTCTACATATCAATAATCAGTAAATAAGACTATTTTAAGGACACCCAATAATAATAATAGTCCTCCATCAAAATTAAAATTTTTCATTTTTGAACGATTCAAACGAACAAAGTCGGCTTTGATCTAGGAAAAAATGTCTAATTATGAAAAAACAGTTAAAACAACTTTTATTCGTACGCCCATAAATAATGATAATCCATAATCAGTAATTAAATTTTTATAATTTTAAAACGATTCACTCGACCGGTGTCGGCTTCTTTGTTAGGGAAAAAATGTCAAAATTTTAATAAACAGTAAATACAACTTTAATACGTACGCTAATCAAAAATAATAGTCCTTCATTAGAAATTAAATTTTTCATTTTTTAACGATTCAAACGAACAAAGTCAGCTTTAATCTGTGAAAAAATGTGTAAATGTTAAAAAGCAGTAAAAACAAATTCTATACGTATGCTAATCAATAATAATAGACCGCATTCGGAATTTAAATTTTTATTATTTTTAACGATTCACACTAAAAGTATCGGCTTTGGTTTTGGAAAAAATGTCAAAATATCGATAAACAGTCAATACAACTTTTATTTGTTTGCCCATTATATATATAATTATAAAAGTCAGCAATTAGAATTAAATTATTCATTTTTTAACGATTCAAACGGACTGAGTCTTCTCTGGGTAAGGTAAAAACATCCAAATATTGATAAACAGTAAATTCAATTTTTATTCGTTTGCCCATTAATTATAAAAGTGCGCAATCAGAATTTAAATCATTCCATTTTTAACGATTTACACAACAAAGTCCGCTTTGATCTGGAAAAAAATGTCTAAATATCGATAAACAGAAAATTTAACTTTTATACGTATGCTAATCAATAATAATAGACCGCAATCGGAATTTAAGTTTTTATTACTTTTAATGATTCACACGAACATTGTCGACTTTGGTCTTGGAAAAAATGTCAATATATCGATAAACAGTCAATACAACTTTTATTTGTGTCCCATAAAATATAAAAGTCGGCAATCAGTATTTAAATTTTTATTATTTTAAACGATTCACTCGGACGGTGTCGGCATCTCGGTTAGGAAAAAACATACACAAATCGATAAACAGTAAAAATAATTTTTATACGGACACTTATCAATATAAACAATCCGCCATCAGAATTCAAATTTTTCATTTTTATACGATTCACATAAATTTAGTCGGCTTTGATCGAGGAATAAATGTCTAAATATCGAAAAACAGTAAAAACGACTTTTATTTGACGCCCATAAATAATGATAGTCCGCAATCAGAATTAAATTTATTTCATTTTTTAACGATTCACACGGAAAAAGTCGTCTTCTGGGTATTAGAAAAAATGTCTTAATATCGATTAACAATAAACACAACCTTTATACGTAGGCCAATCAATAATTATAATGCGGAATTAGAATTTAAATGTTTCATTTTTAAACAATTCACACGAACAGAGTCGACTTTGATCTGGGAAAAAATATCTAAATATCGAAAATATATATAACTATTTTAGGTACGCCTATCAATAATAATAATCCGCAAATAGAATTTAAATTTTTATTGTTTTTAATGATTCACACGGACAGAGTCAACTTTTGGGTCTAGGAAAAAATTTCCAAATATCGAAAAACAGTAAATACATCTTTTATTCATTCGCCCATCAATATAATATTCGGCAAACTGAATTTAATTTATTTAATTTTTAACGATTCACACTGACAAAGTCGTCTTCTGGTTCTGAGAAAAAATGTCGAAATATGGATAATCAGTAAAAACAACTTTTATACGTAAGCTAATCAATAATAATAGTTGGCACTGAGAATTTAATTTTTTTAATTTTTAATGATTCACAAGAACAGATTCAGCATTGATCTGGAAAAAAATGTCTTAATATCAAAAAACAGTAAATACATGTTTTATTCGTTTTATTGTCATCAATAATAATAGTTGGCAATTAGAATATAATTTTTTCATTTTTTACGGATTCACACTGACAGAGTCGGCTTCTGGGTCTGGGAAAAAACTTCGAAATATCGAAAAACAGTAAAAACAACTTTTATTCGTTTGCCTGTCAATAATATAAAACGCAATCAGATTTAAAATATTTTTATTTCTAAACGATTCACACGAACAGAGTCAATTTCTGGGTCTGGAAAAAAATTTGAAAAATCGAAAAATAGTAAATACAACTTTTATTCGTACGCCCATAAATAATAATAATATATAGTCAGTATTTAAATTATTATTATTTTAATCGATTCAAACGGACAGAGTCGGCTTCTGTGTTAGGAACAAAATGTCAAAATATCGATAAACAGTAAATACAACTTTTATACGTATGCTAATCAATAATAATAGTCCTCCATCAGAATTCGTATTTTTCATTTTTTAACAATTCACACAGGCAGAAGGAGCTTCTGTGTTAAGGAAAAAATGTCAAAATATCGGAAAACGTAAAAAAAACTTTTATTTGTACGCTCATAAATAATGATAATCCATAATCAGAATTTAAATTTTTATTATTTTAAACGATTCACAAGAACAGATTCGGCTTTGATCTACGAAAAAGAGTCTAAATACCGAAAAACAGTAAATACAACTTATATTCATACCCTCATAAATAATGATTATCCATAATCAGAATTTAAATTTTTATTTTTTTAAACGATTCACACGAATAAAGCCACCTTTGATCTGTGAAAAAATGTCTAAATTTTAAAAAACAGTAAAAACAAATTATATACGTGTGCTAATGAATAATAGAAGACCGCATTCAGAATTTAAATTTTTTTAATTTTTAACGATTCAAACGGACAAAGTCGGCTTTGATCTAGGAAAAAATGTCTACATATCGATAAACAGTAAATACATATTTTAAAAGGACGCCTTACAATAATAATAGTCCGCCATCAAAATTTAAATTTTTCATTTTTTAACGATTCAAACGGACTGAGTCAGCTTCTGGGTTAAGGAAAAACATCCAAATATCGATAAACAGTAAATACTACATTTATATGTACGCTTATCAATTATAATAGTCCTTCATCAGAATTTAAATTTTGCAATTTTTAACGATTCACACGGACAGAGTCGGCGTTGATCTGGGAAAAAATGTCAAAATATCGTAAACAGTAAATACATATTTTATACGTACGCCTAACAATAATAAAAGTCTGCCATAAGAATTAAAATTTTTCATTTTTTAAAGATTCACATGGACAGAGTCGGCTTTGATCTGGGAAAAAATGTCTAAATATCGAAAAATAGTAACAACAACTTTTATTCGTCCACCCATCAATAATAATAGTTGGCAATCAGAATTTAATTTTTTTAATTTTAAATTATTCAAACGGAAAATTCGGCCCATTAATTATAAAAGTCAGCAATTAGAATTAAATTATTCATTTTTTAACGATTCACACGAACAAAGTTGGCCTTGTTTCTAGAAAAAAATGTCTAAATACCGATAAACAGTAAATACATCTTTTATTCGTACGCCCATAAATAATGATAATCCATAATCAGAATTTAAATTTGTATTATTTTAAACAATTCACACACAGTGTCGGCTTTGATCTGCGAAAAATTGTATAAATATCGAAAAACAGTAAATAACACTATTATACGTACGCCCAACAATAAGAATAGTCCGACATCAGAATTTTCATTTTCATTTTTTAACGATTTAATTTAACAAAGACATTTTCTGGGTTAAGAAAAAATTGTCAAAATACCAAAAAACAGTAAAAACTACTTTTATTCGTACGCTCATAAATAATGATAATCCAATTTCATTTTTCAAATTATTATTATTTTAATCGATTCACTCGGACGGTGTCATCTTCTGGGTTAGGGAAAAAACATTCAAATATCGATAAATAGTAATTATGGATTATAGATTATCATTATTTATGGGCGTACGAATAACAGTTGTTTCTAATGTTTATCGATATTTTGATATTTTTTCCCTAACACAACATTTTTAACAATTCACACAAACAAAGTCGGCTTTGACCTAAGAAAAAATATCTAAATATCGATAAACAGTAAATACAACTTTTTTAGGTACGCCTATCAATAATAATAATCCGCAAATATAATTTAAATGTTTCATTTTTAAACAATTTACACGAACAGGGTCGACTTTGATCTGGGAAAAAATGTCTTAATATCGAAAAACAGTAAATACATGTTTTATTCGTTTGCCCATCAATAATAATAGTTGGCAATTAGAATATAATTTTTTTCATTTTTTACGGATTCACACTGACAGAGTCGGCTTCTGGGTATGGGAAAAAACTTCGAAATATCGAAAAACAGTAAAAACAACTTTTATTCGTTTGCCTGTCAATAATATAAAACGCAATCAGATTTAAAATATTTTTATTTCTAAACGATTCACACGAATAGAGTCAATTTCTGGGTCTGGAAAAAAGTTTTGAAAAATCGAAAAATAGTAAATATAACTTTTATACGTACGCCCCTTAATCATAATAGTCAGCAATCTGAATTAATTTTTTTAATTTTTAACGATTCACACGAACAGAGTCGGCTTTGATCTAAGAAAAAGTGTCTAAATATCGAAAAACAGTAAAAACAACTTGTATTCGTTCTCTCATAAAAAACTTTTATTTGTACGCTCATAAATAATAATAATCCGTAATCAGAATTTAAATTTTTATTATTTTAAACGGTTCAATCGGACGGTGTCGGCTTCTGGGTTAGGGAAGAAATGTCAATATATCGATAAACAGTAAATACATATTTTAAAAGTACGCCTAACAATAATAATAATAGTCCTCTATCAGAATTCAAATTTTTCATTTTTTAACAATTCATACGAACAAAGTCGGCTTTGATCTGGGAAAAAATGTCTAAATATCGAAAAACAATAAAAACAACGTTAATACGTACGCTAATCAATAATAATATCACTGCGAGATTACAGTTCTGTTTATACTCCGCAATAGAACGCGAAGCGGCAATTATTTTATTGATTCTATTGTAAAAAAATGTTTATTTACTTACAATTAATGTTTTTTCTTTAAAACATATAGTTTATAATATAAAATGTATTAAATAAAATTATATATATATTTATAATTTTTGAATAAAAAAAATGTTGCAAAATATGGATAATATATTATACCGATGTATTATTATAAAATATAACTTATAGGATGGTGTGTGTATGTGTGTGTGTTAAATAAATAAATTCATGTTATATATTTTAATAAAAATGTTTATTCATTAAATTTTTATAAAAAAAAAATTAATAATATTTACAATTTACATTTATGAGGTTGACAATAATAGTATATTATTATAATTTTCTAACATCACCGTTAAACAGATTGTAAGTTATAACTTGTTCGTGTAATATCAAACAATATGCAGCAGTTTTATCAGGAACTCGTATTTCTGTTTCAAATTCAACTCGCAGGTCTATGGTTGACGATTTGACATTATCGTTTTGCCGTAATAGATCAACAACAACGAGTGATGCAAACTGTTGGAAAATATTTTTTGACAGTATAGGTTTGGTGTGCTCTCTATCGTAGTATGATTTTTGAAAATCTGTTTATGCTATATAGAGAATAGTCGTCAAATTGTTTGTGAAATCTGCACGGAAGTCATCGTAGGGGGATACATCAGAGTTTAAGTGTACCTTCGGGTTTTTTATTTTACAGTTATTATTTTAACAGATATGTTTGTAACCCATAGGAAAGGAACTATCATATGCATAATTATGTTCATAATGCAGTCTTATTGTTGTATATTATATATGCAGTATACTGCGGAATCAGAATTTTTATAAATCAATTTGTTTATATAATACTAAACATATACATCTGATTATAACATCCCCCAACCCCCTTCAATTTATTTACTAAATTAAAATCTGTAACATCTTATTATATGATAGCTAATATCGTTATAATATATTTATTCGTTACTTGTTCAGACCAGGCGTGTCAGTTATATTATTTATTAACACATTTTTAATATATATTTAATAAATAATAATATTTCTTATCTGTATCGTATACACATAGAAATTTAGTAGTTATATTTACTTAACTTATTATATAAAATAGTTTAAATTTAAAGTCAGTGTCCAATGAATTTATATAAACTCAATTAAAGTGTTAAATACAAATTATTATGGTAACAATAATGCAGATTCACAACAAATATTAATAAATAATGAAATTATAAATTTATTTGTGTCAAATCGGCATTGACAGATACATTGGCTATTAACTTATATTATCCTGAATTATAGTATATGTTTTAATTTGGCTTACAATACATTAGTTATTGTGATTGCATTTTGTAATTGAATAAACAATATAGTTGTATAGTTTCAATTTTATCAGACTTCTATAATAACACTGAATATTAGTTAAAATTATACTTCGGGTAAGTTATAACATAACTTAATAAGAACTACTAAAGGTGTAATATATACAGTTAACTAGTTGAAAATTGACAAAAAAAAAAAAAATTATTTAAACTTCATAAATTATTATTTTGAACATGTTGTGTGTTTTTTTTTTTTTTGGAATAAATAATATTAAATATTTACGAATTAAGGACTTTTAGTGTTGAGTGAACACCAACTAGGTTTGTTTTCATTACAGTAGTGTATTGACTTGGCTTTGTTTTGCTTTGTTACAATTGTAAGCTCTAAAAATGTATTTTTAAAATATATATCCATATATTTTACGTAGTTATAGGCTTGTCATTTTATTATACTTATTGGAGCAGTTTTATTTGTTATTATTTTATTATGTTTGATATTTATTTGAAAGTAAATAATTTACTCATTGGTTATCCATGGTTATGTCATGTCGTGTTTTTATAAATTTGTGTTATAAACTTATAACCTATTGCTGTTTATGTAAGTTTTAAATTTTTAATTTAATTTAAAAAAGTTTTGAATTAAATGATTATCATTTCGAGTGACAAAATTATTCAAGTACATATTACATTATATTAATAATTTACTAATATTATATATTAGTGAAGGTTAAAGAATATATACTATTCTTAATAAGTAGTAATATTAATTTTATAATATTTATTGATTGTATATTTAGTTTATTTGATGGTATGGTAGGTACCTACTATACTTATAGGTTTATCTTTTTATAGTAGGGTTTATAGGTTATACATTTGTACTAAAAGCTTTCAATTTTTCTCATTAGTCGTTGAAATCTAAAATGTTTTGGTAATGTTAATGAATAATTAATTATAGTATTACCATCTACTATGATTAGAACTGAGGCTGAGGTGGGCAAGTTAATGTAAATTTTTAACTGAGTTAAGTTAAGTTAATCGACATAAAATGGAACAAGTTTTCAGTTAATAGTTGATGAAATATTTTATGAACTCAGTTAAGTTAAGAATAAAAATAAATAAAACTTATTAATTTAAGTTGGTATTATAATTTTTTTAAATGACATTTAAATGTATTTTAATTATGCTATTATTTATACCTAACAATTTAAAAGTACTTAACAATGCACAGTGTTATGATAAAATTACATATTGCAATATTATTTATAAAGTAGATCATATTTTAACCTCTTATGTAGCAATTAATATGTTAGTATATATGTTGAAAAAAATAATTTGTATTATTGAAAACATTTTTTTTTTTTTTTTGTAAAACTCTAATTATATCATCATATAAATACCTAAGCATCATCTTTTATCTCATTAATCTAATATTATAAAAAAGTCAGGTCCTTTAAAAATTTTATGGCCATACAAATTTGAATCCAAACATTGTGAACTTAAAACCTATACCAAATAATATTATAGTATGTAAGTTGAAGAAAATAATTTATATTGTTGAAAATATTTTTTTTTTTTTTTGTGAAACTCTAAATATATTATCATATAATCAACATTTAGTTAGTTATAAAATTTCCAGAACTGCACCATCTAATTATGTTCTTAAAAATATTAATAATTCAATAGGACCTCCTATACATTTATATAATTTACCAACTAATGATACTGTTATTCGTTTGAAACATTTTTATTAGTTTTTTAAATTTACCTATTTATCCTTTTATAATTATACTTATTTAAGTTACATTAAGGAGCATTACATTTTGCAAAATAAATTATATTTTTTGTTTATTATATTATAGGTGTCATATTAAACTCATATTAAATACTATATTACTTATGTTTTATTGGTGATTATTATTTATTTTAAATACCTACCTATGATTAAATTTTTTTTAATTGTATTTTACCTTTTATTTTTATATTTTATTAAAAGTTCTAGTAATAGTGTTCTATATATTATGATAAAAAATGTAAATAAAAATTTTTATATTATTTATTTTTTTGCAATGTGCTAATCAGTATACTTATTGTAATTATTTAATATTAATATATTCTTTTTTTTTTTAAATCAAAGTCGCAATATTATTTTTTCTTTACAATGTAATAAAAATATTTATGTTAGCTTGTATTACTATTAAGTTATAATCAGAAAAATTATTATACCTGATATATTATATTAAAGTAATATAGTAATACAATTTTACTTTACAAATTATTTTTTTTATTTTCGATTATTAAAGAAAAAGTAAAAATGTAATAAATTAATGAAAAACAAAGCATTAATATTATGCATACAGTACATTATATCTAAACATATTTCTAAATAAAATTAATGTAACAGTCATTGAATTAATGCACTAAATTATTAAAATAATGCATACTTTTTATTATATTTAAGAATATTAAAGAGTAAATTCAAAGAAAGTCGTTATTGAAGTAATGAATAAAAATCATTAATTTTATGAACACAATGACATTAAATTAGGTATATTGATGAGTAAATTAAATGCATAAGTATATTGATTCAACTTCTTATTATCATTAAATTATGTAATACAATAATACATTTTCTTAATTTTGTATTACTACACACTTCTTAAAATTTATGAAATTTAGAATTAAATTAATTAAAAATTATTTGATGATTGATTGATGATTGATGATTTAAAGAATATTTTATGCATATTTTTATGAATCGATATCCTTGGCTCGAAATCATACCCAATTTTCATAATTTCTATATACGTTTTACATTAATATTATGGAACTTTTTTCGGGGTGTGCCGATTAGTATTTTCTAATGCAATATAAATAAATTAAAAATTAAATATTTATTAATTATAATGGTCGCTTATATATTAGTTTTGATCTCAGTGTTTCATTTTCATCCCACAATATTGTTCATCATTGAATATAATATATATTATATTATATTAATAATTATATAATATATTATATTATTATTATTATTATTATTATTATTTATAATATGGTTTAGAATATTATATAAATAATTAAGTATTAGGAACTTATGTTTAAGTACACAGTCGTAAATAATTAGTTTTTTTATTCACGTTTGATGAGTATAATATATTTATATTATATAAGAACGATGTTACACACTAGATTTTCATCGAAAAAATCACTATGCGAAAAATAACTATAATTGCTATAATTATGGTATTTAAAGTATTTAAATTGTTTACCAGAAGAACTTTATTTGTGCCCCAACATATCCAACTTTTTAATATTTTAAATAGTTAAAAAGTTATTAATTTTTTTAAATTGGGTTTTTAAGTAATACATTTATTGTTATATTTACTGTGTTTTCAAGGAATCGAATTTATGTTTTAAACTTTAATTACTGAAAAACCTACAAAATACTTTTCCCATATATTGCAAAATATAAAGCAAATTCTTAATATTTTTGAATCAAAAAATTAAATTTCAATTACCTAGAAAACATAGAAGATTTATCAATAAAATTAAATGTCTTTACCGTATCACAATCAGATCACTACAGATCACCTAACCTGTAAAAGTCTGGCTACGCCTATGATAATTATAAATATAGTTCATTTACCTGAACAATTACAGTAATACCGATTTAACTCTTTTTTTTTTAAAAAAAATAAACATGATAAATAAATTATTGATAAATTGAAATGGGAAATATCTATAAACAATGTAAATATACCTTCTCCTGTAATATGAAGTTCTATTACAATGAATATACTCATACCAACTACCTATACCATTGAGAACTAATAAGCTATGTGTCAGATGTGTTAAAATTTTAAACCACCTACCGACCTACCCACCTACCGATTTTTAATGACAATTGCCATTAAATCCGTATAGTAAAGGTGGGCATAGTAGTAAATTAATAAACAATATTGTTCTTAAATAATTAGATTTTTCTAAATTTCGATTCTATGTACTTATATAATTTTATTTTTGTTTATAATATTATAATTTAATTATTTATTATAAAATATAAATATAGTTTGTAAATACAATTCAAATTGTTATATTCGAAAATGCATCACCTAATAATCTATTGTATTTAAAATTCTAATTTAAATATATAATTATACATCCTTGGTCTTGTTTTGATTTTATATATTTATTATGAATTATACGTCAAATATGGGAGTTCAAATACAAAAATCCCGATTTAACTTATTTGAAAAGTAAAATTAATTTTAATCAATTGAAATTTGGAATTTGTATAATATTCGTTATTATTTGTATTAATAATATTCTTTAATCTATAATGATATAATTGTTAAATTATTATGTAGAAGTATAAAATATACTATTTTGTGGATACACATTTTACATTATGTTATTGTGCTGTCATTTTTACCACATTTATAAAATCAACTATTTTGGTTTATTTGAGAAAAATACCATATACTATTTTTAAATTGTCTTATTGCATCAATCAACATTCAAGAATATTGTTCATTTCGGTTTTCATCAATAGACGAAACATACCCTTACGTATATACGTAATATTATCACGTGTACAGTAATTGTTTTAAAAATTAAAATGGACCATCGTAAGGTAATTTTTTTGATAACTAATAAATTGAAATTTTAATATTTGTTAATATTTTGTAATAAATTACATCAATATAGTCTTAAATCTTAATCATTTATATTTTATTTGTGTGATATAATTAATAAATTAATTTATTGTAAGTATTATATTGAAAATTTTAGATTCTGCACGTAGTGAAATTTGTATTAGTTTTACAATTCTAATAGAATTTAATTGTAGGTATTATTAGATTCTGAGCGAAGCGGAGAATGTATTTGTTTCACAAAGATTTTTTTTTTTATGTATGAAAACACTTTTTCGGGTAGAAATAATGGTCCGATTACCACAAGTATGCTTTCAGTTGCAAATAGTGTCTAATTGGTACTTTATTTAGCTCATTTTTCGAATTTCTCAAAAGTTATTCCTTGGGAGGGGAAAAACTACCAAAAAATGGCGGAAAATCGGCAAAATTACGGTTTCTGTTATTTTTAATTTTTTTATATCGTGATATCTAATTAGGTTTTGGCCATAGACACTTGAAGCTATTTTTAAGTGTCAACATAAGTGTTCTACATTATAGAAAAAATTTTGGAAAGGATTAGTTGATAATTTGGCCCACTATAGAACTTTGTACTTATTTACAAAAATGTTTAATATTTCCGGTAATTTTGGGTTTATCGCTTTGAAAATTTATATGTTAAAAATATATGGTAAAGAAATAAAAATATTTTTTATGAGTAGTATGTGTTATGTATGTCCTGTCCCCATTTTTAACCTCTACTATAGTAATTTAAAATTTCTGACCGGCAACTCCCGGTCACAGAAAACAAGATTACCACGTAACGTCAAAAAACGCACTTTTTACAATATTTAGCATATTTTGAAAATATTCTGGGGGAGTTCCCGGTCACAAACAACCGATTTACTGCTGATTTTATTTTATCATTTTTAGCCTCTTTTTTACCATGATTTTTTAGACTTTTTTATACAATACGGTAATCGTTACGTGAATAGGTACATTTCTACGGGTATATTTTTTAAAATTAACGTATGTACTTTACACGGTAATCGTTATCAGAATATGTCATTCCACGACGTAACAACTACCGAATGATCAGATTCGAAGTTCAACACGCGTGTTGTAAGATCATAATAGTGGTACGTGTACGAGGCAGCATAAAGCGATACACCAAGAAGTACACGGAACTCTTGTGAGTCACCGTAACTATGCCATCTACGCACAAGATGGAGCGTACGACGTGTTGAATTTCATTTATAATATATAAGTGATAGCTATCCACCTGAAGGTGACGTTTCAATCAGATTTTACATTGAACTATTTATTATAATTTTAAATTGGTTGTTTTAATAAAAATTGAGCATTTTTATCAAAAAATGTTAAATATCTCTATTATTGGATACGGTATTTCTACGATAACTTTACTTTTCTATTTAACTACAGTAATTCGATTAGAACACTAAAGATTTCCATTGAGGTGTCCATTCTTA
>JABCUB010000122.1:369-14956 GCA_013282895.1 Eriosoma lanigerum | reverse complement strand
TCTTCTAAAAAACAATAAGGTAATTAAAAAAATATTTTGCTTACAGGATTCCATATCTATTAAAAATAATTAAACAACAAAATTCAGGATGTTATGTTATATAACATATAGTATATGTATTATTTTATATAATTTCAATATTTTCTGTTTTCTATACTTAAATAGTAAGGATTGAGGTTATGCTATTAAAACTAACTACTAATTGTTCCAATTCTATAAATATTCTGTATTATTATTAATGATAATATACTTTATTTTTTTAATGTCATTTCTTAAAATTTAACTAACAACAATATAACGTACCATTAAATTGCATAAATTTTTAGAGAAATTCAATTAAAATTTATCTATATTAATTATTACTTACACTGAAATCCTCTTACAACTTGTTGATAACTCATTATATTGTTATCGTCTAAAAATGTGTAACAATTAACATTATTGCTAAATTATGAATACACATACTAATGAAAATAATTATGTAACAGATAAACGATATTTTTCGTATCAAACTAAATTAGAATTAATGAAATTAGTATCAACACAAATTTTAGTCGAGTTAAACAAACATCAACTCAAACTCCGTTTCACCTGTGATCTTAATAAACTACACTTAAACGACAAAGTTACTCAGATGATAGTGAACCATTCTTATTATAATATTAAAATAGTTTTTAATTATTTTATTATTTTATTTTCGATATTAAAATTGCGTTGGTCCTTTTAGAATGTGAACGAAATATGCTGATCATTAAGGAATTGTTTAATCAAAATAAAACAACTTTTGTTTGAAAAAGTGTTTAGTGTAATAACACGGTTCATAATGACTCTTAGTGCAATAGGAATCCAACCGACTGTTCTCTATTTGCATAAGATAAATTATATGCATTGACAGGAAGACTACCCGGTGTAGTTTTTTAACCAGTTTAACGGTTATCGTTGCAATATCACTTTTAATTGTTATTTGGTTTCTAGAAATGGGTTGAATCGAAAATTTCAAAAACTAAAATCATTCAACTATAGAAGATGGTTGAATCGTTATGCAAGTGTCTTTAACGTCAGAGTTTTTAAAATTGTGTATTTATATAATATTGCTTATACTTACTAGCATTAGCAGGACTGTCCCCAAAGAACACTGAAATTTGTAAATTTATTAACATAACTACCAGTAATTATAACATTTAATCAGAACTTTTAATTTTTTTATTTATTTATGAAATGTACTTAAATTACACAAATACAATTATATTGTGCTCTTGTATTAACAATTTGGAGTTTTTGTTAATTATCTAGATTCATACTACAACAAATGAATCCATAAATATAGATGTATTTGTCTATTTTCAATACTTGCTTCTATGTTCTAACTATGCAAATAGATTTGCTACAATTACAAACATTCATTTTAGGCTAGGTTAGGAGTTATTTTTATGTTTTAAATTTTATCATTTCTAACATAAAGGTTTCTACTGCCAACACTTTCTATTATTTTAATTTTTTACTATTTAGGCATTTTATGAGTTAGGCCAGTACGACTCCTCCTTTTATATCAATTTATTTATATGAATTTAATTTGTTTTTATATAAATATTAACTTTTTGTGTGTATGTAATAAATTATAATATTATAACTAATGTTATTATATTTATAGTCAGGTGTATAATATGTAAAGGAATTATCCAGGAAATAAATAAATAAATAATTTTTTTGCTTTATTAAAACATATAATAGTATTGATTTTATAAAAAATGTATATTTAAAAAAATGATCTTCGTTTAAATTGTATAACTTATCTATACAATACATTTAATAAAATATTTCAAATGTTGTTTCAAATGTAGCACTTTTTATAGATAATTTTAAAATTTAAAATAAACGCGTTTTATTTTCAATGGAATATTTTAATTAATATTTTTTTTTAGTTAATGTACTTACATTCTATTTCCTGCGAGTATGTGATTGAAGTGGGTTCCGTAAGATCTAAACATTTAATTACTATGATGAGTTATCCATATACTCTGATAAATTTTACTTCTAGTTACAATTGTACAACGTGATTCTTTAATTGATTTAAAAATTTAATGAGAATGTTTCCTATCAGATTTTTCAAAGGAATACGTTATTTTTAAGTAAATTATTCCGAGAACCATTTATTTTTTGTATTCTTCCCAACGTGTTATACATATTATGTTATAGTATTACACAATGGCAATAGTAACTTTTTAATCTTATTAAAATTTAATATTATCATTGATTTTTTAACGTACAGAATAGCTAAGTTTTAGGATTTATTGAAGACAGTATTTTTTGGGTTATTATTAATAAAGTCCAAGAGAAACAAGGCTTATATACATATATTATCTAGATGAAATTTGTTTAAGTTTTACGTTATCTTTTAATTATAAAATTTATTTATAAATAAATTTTTATACATCCGAATTATTATCTTAGATAAAATTTTTATTTATCTAATTAATTTCATCCAGATAAAAAAAAAATATTTTTAAAACTATTAATACTCTAATATTTTCTTGTCAATTTAAGGTTTTGTTAGAATTCCTGTGGCCATACGCGACACAATACAGTATGATCTCACGTAGCGGATATTCGCCTTTGTGCGCTTGCTATTATCATCATATTTGTTAAGTTATATTGTATAGATGCCATCCATGTTAGTACCCCGTAATAGAATATGTGTATGTATGTGGAAGTACCGAGTGATCCATGGTCGACAGATGCCTCCGCTTAGTTTAGCCGGGATCACTGACATTTAGCATAACCTTCTGTGAACCTCTCCGAGGTTCCCTTATACTCAAAAGTAACCTCAAGGTACCTCATTGAACTTATAAGACGGATTGTACTTCTTTCAATTTTTTTTTTTTTGGTGTAGGCTTCTTATATCTATAAGTCAATTCTACCGCTTGCGTTTTTTCCAAGGTAAGGTCTAGTCCTAGAATCCCGGATATTTTAATATATTCTCGTGAGTGCAGAGTTCATTCTATTCTTAATTGCTTCCTCGCTTCCATCGTCAATGACGATCTTGGTGTCGTCTGTGTACCGGATCATTGGTACGTCCTTAAGGAGCGGAAGCATAAAAATCAAATTGTAAATGATATTCAACAATGATGAGCCCTAGAATTAAGCCCTGGGATATCCCGCAGGTAACGGATCTGACAACTGCCCTTCTCTATCGTCATGGGTAATAACTAATGTGCATGCACTTAGATATTCCCAAACTATTCTCCGCTATCTTAGTATGGTATAGGATATTAGGTATAAAAAGATTCCGTCTAGGTAAAGTGTGCGTTAGATATTATGTTACCATTGATTTCATCCTTTAGTTTCTTGGTTTTAAATGAATTGCTTTAGGAAATTCGGTTATTTGCATTATGGTTGTGTGGTGACGCGGATGAACCTAACCAAATCTATATTTAATCATCGTTTGTCTGTTATCGTACTACTATTCGTTACAGTTGACTGGTATTAGACAATAACTGTCTTCGTGCTGAACTCAACATAATTGTATATACATATAATTATTACTCATACATATTTTTATTTTAAAATTAATTACAATTATGTAAGGCATAATACGTTACATAGAATTCTTTTGGATATAATCATATTCGTAATGGACCAATTTTATTCAACAGTATCAATTATGTTTAGCATATATATATACACATATGGCATGTGTAATTGGGTGTAAATTTAATTAATTATTAATATTATAACTGTGCTATGACGTTGTTATTGGGAATATCTTTATTTTTCGTTCATCTACTAATTCTACCGCAACAAGATATTATCCGAAAACCTCAAACAAATATGGACTTATACGTAAAGAATTTTTACGCAGATGGCACTTATACAAATTGTCTATATTATTGGTAGTATTAAAACAACCACGATTCTAAATTAATATGAGAAAACCATTAAAATAATATTTTATTACATATTAAATAATTTTTTTATTTTTAAATTATATATTATTTAAGAATGAATACCTGAGTTTTTTTAATATATTTACTAATGAAAAATATATTAATGAAAGCGAAAGCCCTCTTTCTAGGGCCTAGGGGTCTCACGGGCCTACGTCCCTATCTTTGTACAACACTGGTAAAAACTGAACAGTATAATATTAATACGAGATAAAATTAGAAATTTTAGATATAACTGAATAATATTACTTACATTATTCAAGAAATATTACCAAAAATTTAATATACATAGTATCTTACCCGGAAACCTATTTTGTACTTAACACTTATTTACATGTATAACGGTATCAAAATAAAGAGACACGTGACAATGATCGTTTTAAGCGAGAGCGTTGGTAATCGGATTCTAATGAATTATAACTTATCAAAATAAATTAATTGGATGTTACCAATTCGTATGTAACTCATATGGGAGATATTAATTAAGTTGTTTCTAGACTTGTGGAGAAGAATATAATAAACTGTACTTGTTTTGTATTATAGGTATTTTTCAAATATTTTTTTAGTTTTATATTATGCAAATTATAGAAATCTGGTAAGACTGGCTTTAAGAATCTGGTAAGACATTATGTGGTGAAAACGGGACGTAAAAATAGACCTATAGCACTTTGCTGATTTCTAAAAATTCCAGAAACAGGAATATAATTCATTTACCGATAAAAGTTGAAACCTTAAGTGTGTGTCTGTAACATGATTATTTTAATTTGTCGTATGCACTATTGTTTATAAAAAGTAAAATTGTCATTAAAGAACACTTATTATAATCGTATTGGAAATATATATAGACTAACAAATAAAACATATTATCTATTTTTAAAATTTTTTATATTATCACATATTCAAATTAATCCGCATAAACAACTTAATTTGCACTATGAATGTGACCAGATTTTTTTTATTTATAAAATTAAAGTGTTTGATTTTCTATAAAATATAAAATATGTATTAAATAAAATTTACCTATGTACTTCTTTTTTTCTGTTTTGGCTTTCCAATAGTCTAAACATAAAATTAAGATTAGTTACTCGTAACGTTTGTAACGGAGCAATAACATAGCTCTTTTCAGAGATACAAAAATAGATTTTACTAGTCGGTACGGGAATGAGACATAGGAGCGTGCGCGTCGTTGACTAGATATCGGCATGTGATTAGACGACCAATCACAGCCGTGTATAACACAGTCTAAAACGTATAAAAAGGCAACGATTAAATAAATTAATCATTCCAGTCATCACCACAGTTCAGTCAACATCAAGATCAAACCCAAGATTTGCTGTTAACCTGAACTAAGCACCGGAACCACCAAAACGTACAGCTGACAATTTTACCCAACTCACAGAAGAAATTGTTCCCGAGGGAAGACTTGTTACCGCCGACGTGACGAACCTTACACTCCATATTAAAATCGTTCTTTTCAGAACGACATCAGATCCTCCTCAAACACCAGTTACGGAAATCGGCACAGTTGTCTAACGGGAAGGCTATCGAACCAACGGAAGAAGCCATTAGTCGCGAGAACGAAGACAAGCAGGTTTTGTAATTAAGAAGACGATCAACATTTGACATTCCACCGGTGTGAAGTCATTGCGGAAAACAGTCCTTTTTAGGACTAACCAACGACCTTGACTCGTTGCCTCAGTAATCTCACGGAGACCGCCAATACTTACTTAAGTGATTCGGATCCGTGAGAGTGCCACGCGTAATCATATTATTTGTAATTATATATTGTAAACCCGTGAAACCCGATTTGTAAATTAGAGCGACCTATTTAGGCCCGCGAACTCTGGGTTACGTGCAGCGGCGAGACCGCTAATTTTAGCCTCGTCCGTCGGTGCGTAAAATTTTGTAACATAATTTGTTTTTAGAAGTAAATAAAGTACTGCATGATAAAAATACGTGTGTTTTAATTAGAAAAGGAAACATAAAAAACATCCCCTAACTAATCCACCGTAACACGTTATTATCAGGTTAATTTTACTTCCAACTGTACAACATGATTTCAAAAAAACATTAGAATAAATAATTTACCTTTAAGGATAAGCTAAACCGTTAACTTTAACTTTTGAAATTCATAAATTTCACTCAAACTACTAATCAATACATCCATCGAAAAAGGTAGTTACTCCATTTTGTCAATTGTTCAGAAGGGGTGAAATAAAATTAATGGTTAATTTCTTATTCTATTTTTTGCTTGTTTAAATATTATTTCATTATCTTTTTGGGAATACAATGATGGAAATGCAATTAGTTTCGTGGTCGATAATGAAACGAATCCTTTATCAGAATGCAGTGTTAAAAGTATTAACTCAAAAACGAAGAAAATTGAGAGACTATTTTTATCGTAATATGAAATATGAAATTTAACTCACCTTCATTATGTATATTTTGCAATATATACAATACATATTGCTGGGTAACATAATTCTTTGGATCGTCTGTTAAATATAATTCAATTTTAGTTGAATATAAAATAATTTTATAATACATTGTAAACTTATAACCTAAATTTGTATATAGGTACAAATTTACTGTAAATAATTAAATTAATTTTATAATATTATATAATAATATTTATCTTATAGGTTTTAATAATTTCGATATATTTATACTTAACAATTTCGTTAATAGTTTAAAATTAAATTGTTGATATGTAAATTAAATAACACAAATAGTAAATCAAATTCGTATATATATACCGGTTCAAAATGATTTTATTTAAGTATTTTACACACGTGGTAACTATATACTATATTTTATATAATTTAATGTTTAACGTTAATTAAACTTTAACTCCTAACTAATAATTATTGTTCGCGCCGCAAACAATATTTGTATTTTGTAATGTTTCGCGCCAGCAAGCTGTGTCGATGTTCACCACGTCATCGCTATCTGGCTGTTGTTAAGTGGGAACATCGTTCGTGCTATCACGGCCGACGTATCTGTTTGATTTTGATTATCGTGTTTTACGGTCGGTCGTTGTATTTTTCAAATATAAATTTTCTTTTATGTTTTCACTTCAGTGTCACCTGTACTTTCTAGTGTTTGTTGTGTTTAATTTTGCTACAGGTGGCACTGAGGTATCGTTTCTAAGTTCCAAATTGTGAGTGATCGACCGTTGGTTTTTGTAATTAAGCGTTTTTCGTTTTGTCCTTTGTCGTCGTTCACGTAGGACTGTTCTGTTTATTTTTGTTCCTGTGTGCAGCCACATGTTCAAACCACGTTTTTGTTTAGTCTTGGTGAATGTTCAACTCTGGTAACTTACAATGACTACCCTATACTGGGGCAAACAATATTAATGAATTTCAACAAATATGTGGAAGAACGATAGTTACCAGAGTTGAACATTCACCAAGACTAAACAAAAACGTGGTTTGAACATGTGGCTGCACACAGGAACAAAAATAAACAGAACAGTCCTACGTGAACGACGACAAAGGACAAAACGAAAAACGCTTAATTACAAAAACCAACGGTCGATCACTCACAATTTGGAACTTAGAAACGATACCTCAGTGCCACCTGTAGCAAAATTAAACACAACAAACACTAGAAAGTACAGGTGACACTGAAGTGAAAACATAAAAGAAAATTTATATTTGAAAAATACAACGACCGACCGTAAAACACGATAATCAAAATCAAACAGATACGTCGGCCGTGATAGCACGAACGATGTTCCCACTTAACAACAGCCAGATAGCGATGACGTGGTGAACATCGACACAGCTTGCTGGCGCGAAACATTACAAAATACAAATATTGTTTGCGGCGCGAACAATAATTATTAGTTAGGAGTTAAAGTTTAATTAACGTTAAACATTAAATTATATAAAATATAGTATATAGTTACCACGTGTGTAAAATACTTAAATAAAATCATTTTGAACCGGTATATATATACGAATTTGATTTACTATTTGTGTTATTTAATTTACATATCAACAATTTAATTTTAAACTATTAACGAAATTGTTAAGTATAAATATATCGAAATTATTAAAACCTATAAGATAAATATTATTATATAATATTATAAAATTAATTTAATTATTTACAGTAAATTTGTACCTATATACAAATTTAGGTTATAAGTTTACAATGTATTATAAAATTATTTTATATTCAACTAAAATTGAATTATATTTAACAGACGATCCAAAGAATTATGTTACCCAGCAATATGTATTGTATATATTGCAAAATATACATAATGAAGGTGAGTTAAATTTCATATTTCATATTACGATAAAAATAGTCTCTCAATTTTCTTCGTTTTTGAGTTAATACTTTTAACACTGCATTCTGATAAAGGATTCGTTTCATTATCGACCACGAAACTAATTGCATTTCCATCATTGTATTCCCAAAAAGATAATGAAATAATATTTAAACAAGCAAAAAATAGAATAAGAAATTAACCATTAATTTTATTTCACCCCTTCTGAACAATTGACAAAATGGAGTAACTACCTTTTTCGATGGATGTATTGATTAGTAGTTTGAGTGAAATTTATGAATTTCAAAAGTTAAAGTTAACGGTTTAGCTTATCCTTAAAGGTAAATTATTTATTCTAATGTTTTTTTGAAATCATGTTGTACAGTTGGAAGTAAAATTAACCTGATAATAACGTGTTACGGTGGATTAGTTAGGGGATGTTTTTTATGTTTCCTTTTCTAATTAAAACACACGTATTTTTATCATGCAGTACTTTATTTACTTCTAAAAACAAATTATGTTACAAAATTTTACGCACCGACGGACGAGGCTAAAATTAGCGGTCTCGCCGCTGCACGTAACCCAGAGTTCGCGGGCCTAAATAGGTCGCTCTAATTTACAAATCGGGTTTCACGGGTTTACAATATATAATTACAAATAATATGATTACGCGTGGCACTCTCACGGATCCGAATCACTTAAGTAAGTATTGGCGGTCTCCGTGAGATTACTGAGGCAACGAGTCAAGGTCGTTGGTTAGTCCTAAAAAGGACTGTTTTCCGCAATGACTTCACACCGGTGGAATGTCAAATGTTGATCGTCTTCTTAATTACAAAACCTGCTTGTCTTCGTTCTCGCGACTAATGGCTTCTTCCGTTGGTTCGATAGCCTTCCCGTTAGACAACTGTGCCGATTTCCGTAACTGGTGTTTGAGGAGGATCTGATGTCGTTCTGAAAAGAACGATTTTAATATGGAGTGTAAGGTTCGTCACGTCGGCGGTAACAAGTCTTCCCTCGGGAACAATTTCTTCTGTGAGTTGGGTAAAATTGTCAGCTGTACGTTTTGGTGGTTCCGGTGCTTAGTTCAGGTTAACAGCAAATCTTGGGTTTGATCTTGATGTTGACTGAACTGTGGTGATGACTGGAATGATTAATTTATTTAATCGTTGCCTTTTTATACGTTTTAGACTGTGTTATACACGGCTGTGATTGGTCGTCTAATCACATGCCGATATCTAGTCAACGACGCGCACGCTCCTATGTCTCATTCCCGTACCGACTAGTAAAATCTATTTTTGTATCTCTGAAAAGAGCTATGTTATTGCTCCGTTACAAACGTTACGAGTAACTAATCTTAATTTTATGTTTAGACTATTGGAAAGCCAAAACAGAAAAAAAGAAGTACATAGGTAAATTTTATTTAATACATATTTTATATTTTATAGAAAATCAAACACTTTAATTTTATAAATAAAAAAAATCTGGTCACATTCATAGTGCAAATTAAGTTGTTTATGCGGATTAATTTGAATATGTGATAATATAAAAAATTTTAAAAATAGATAATATGTTTTATTTGTTAGTCTATATATATTTCCAATACGATTATAATAAGTGTTCTTTAATGACAATTTTACTTTTTATAAACAATAGTGCATACGACAAATTAAAATAATCATGTTACAGACACACACTTAAGGTTTCAACTTTTATCGGTAAATGAATTATATTCCTGTTTCTGGAATTTTTAGAAATCAGCAAAGTGCTATAGGTCTATTTTTACGTCCCGTTTTCACCACATAATGTCTTACCAGATTCTTAAAGCCAGTCTTACCAGATTTCTATAATTTGCATAATATAAAACTAAAAAAATATTTGAAAAATACCTATAATACAAAACAAGTACAGTTTATTATATTCTTCTCCACAAGTCTAGAAACAACTTAATTAATATCTCCCATATGAGTTACATACGAATTGGTAACATCCAATTAATTTATTTTGATAAGTTATAATTCATTAGAATCCGATTACCAACGCTCTCGCTTAAAACGATCATTGTCACGTGTCTCTTTATTTTGATACCGTTATACATGTAAATAAGTGTTAAGTACAAAATAGGTTTCCGGGTAAGATACTATGTATATTAAATTTTTGGTAATATTTCTTGAATAATGTAAGTAATATTATTCAGTTATATCTAAAATTTCTAATTTTATCTCGTATTAATATTATACTGTTCAGTTTTTACCAGTGTTGTACAAAGATAGGGACGTAGGCCCGTGAGACCCCTAGGCCCTAGAAAGAGGGCTTTCGCTTTCATTAATATATTTTTCATTAGTAAATATATTAAAAAAACTCAGGTATTCATTCTTAAATAATATATAATTTAAAAATAAAAAAATTATTTAATATGTAATAAAATATTATTTTAATGGTTTTCTCATATTAATTTAGAATCGTGGTTGTTTTAATACTACCAATAATATAGACAATTTGTATAAGTGCCATCTGCGTAAAAATTCTTTACGTATAAGTCCATATTTGTTTGAGGTTTTCGGATAATATCTTGTTGCGGTAGAATTAGTAGATGAACGAAAAATAAAGATATTCCCAATAACAACGTCATAGCACAGTTATAATATTAATAATTAATTAAATTTACACCCAATTACACATGCCATATGTGTATATATATATGCTAAACATAATTGATACTGTTGAATAAAATTGGTCCATTACGAATATGATTATATCCAAAAGAATTCTATGTAACGTATTATGCCTTACATAATTGTAATTAATTTTAAAATAAAAATATGTATGAGTAATAATTATATGTATATACAATTATGTTGAGTTCAGCACGAAGACAGTTATTGTCTAATACCAGTCAACTGTAACGAATAGTAGTACGATAACAGACAAACGATGATTAAATATAGATTTGGTTAGGTTCATCCGCGTCACCACACAACCATAATGCAAATAACCGAATTTCCTAAAGCAATTCATTTAAAACCAAGAAACTAAAGGATGAAATCAATGGTAACATAATATCTAACGCACACTTTACCTAGACGGAATCTTTTTATACCTAATATCCTATACCATACTAAGATAGCGGAGAATAGTTTGGGAATATCTAAGTGCATGCACATTAGTTATTACCCATGACGATAGAGAAGGGCAGTTGTCAGATCCGTTACCTGCGGGATATCCCAGGGCTTAATTCTAGGGCTCATCATTGTTGAATATCATTTACAATTTGATTTTTATGCTTCCGCTCCTTAAGGACGTACCAATGATCCGGTACACAGACGACACCAAGATCGTCATTGACGATGGAAGCGAGGAAGCAATTAAGAATAGAATGAACTCTGCACTCACGAGAATATATTAAAATATCCGGGATTCTAGGACTAGACCTTACCTTGGAAAAAACGCAAGCGGTAGAATTGACTTATAGATATAAGAAGCCTACACCAAAAAAAAAAAAATTGAAAGAAGTACAATCCGTCTTATAAGTTCAATGAGGTACCTTGAGGTTACTTTTGAGTATAAGGGAACCTCGGAGAGGTTCACAGAAGGTTATGCTAAATGTCAGTGATCCCGGCTAAACTAAGCGGAGGCATCTGTCGACCATGGATCACTCGGTACTTCCACATACATACACATATTCTATTACGGGGTACTAACATGGATGGCATCTATACAATATAACTTAACAAATATGATGATAATAGCAAGCGCACAAAGGCGAATATCCGCTACGTGAGATCATACTGTATTGTGTCGCGTATGGCCACAGGAATTCTAACAAAACCTTAAATTGACAAGAAAATATTAGAGTATTAATAGTTTTAAAAATATTTTTTTTTTATCTGGATGAAATTAATTAGATAAATAAAAATTTTATCTAAGATAATAATTCGGATGTATAAAAATTTATTTATAAATAAATTTTATAATTAAAAGATAACGTAAAACTTAAACAAATTTCATCTAGATAATATATGTATATAAGCCTTGTTTCTCTTGGACTTTATTAATAATAACCCAAAAAATACTGTCTTCAATAAATCCTAAAACTTAGCTATTCTGTACGTTAAAAAATCAATGATAATATTAAATTTTAATAAGATTAAAAAGTTACTATTGCCATTGTGTAATACTATAACATAATATGTATAACACGTTGGGAAGAATACAAAAAATAAATGGTTCTCGGAATAATTTACTTAAAAATAACGTATTCCTTTGAAAAATCTGATAGGAAACATTCTCATTAAATTTTTAAATCAATTAAAGAATCACGTTGTACAATTGTAACTAGAAGTAAAATTTATCAGAGTATATGGATAACTCATCATAGTAATTAAATGTTTAGATCTTACGGAACCCACTTCAATCACATACTCGCAGGAAATAGAATGTAAGTACATTAACTAAAAAAAAATATTAATTAAAATATTCCATTGAAAATAAAACGCGTTTATTTTAAATTTTAAAATTATCTATAAAAAGTGCTACATTTGAAACAACATTTGAAATATTTTATTAAATGTATTGTATAGATAAGTTATACAATTTAAACGAAGATCATTTTTTTAAATATACATTTTTTATAAAATCAATACTATTATATGTTTTAATAAAGCAAAAAAATTATTTATTTATTTATTTCCTGGATAATTCCTTTACATATTATACACCTGACTATAAATATAATAACATTAGTTATAATATTATAATTTATTACATACACACAAAAAGTTAATATTTATATAAAAACAAATTAAATTCATATAAATAAATTGATATAAAAGGAGGAGTCGTACTGGCCTAACTCATAAAATGCCTAAATAGTAAAAAATTAAAATAATAGAAAGTGTTGGCAGTAGAAACCTTTATGTTAGAAATGATAAAATTTAAAACATAAAAATAACTCCTAACCTAGCCTAAAATGAATGTTTGTAATTGTAGCAAATCTATTTGCATAGTTAGAACATAGAAGCAAGTATTGAAAATAGACAAATACATCTATATTTATGGATTCATTTGTTGTAGTATGAATCTAGATAATTAACAAAAACTCCAAATTGTTAATACAAGAGCACAATATAATTGTATTTGTGTAATTTAAGTACATTTCATAAATAAATAAAAAAATTAAAAGTTCTGATTAAATGTTATAATTACTGGTAGTTATGTTAATAAATTTACAAATTTCAGTGTTCTTTGGGGACAGTCCTGCTAATGCTAGTAAGTATAAGCAATATTATATAAATACACAATTTTAAAAACTCTGACGTTAAAGACACTTGCATAACGATTCAACCATCTTCTATAGTTGAATGATTTTAGTTTTTGAAATTTTCGATTCAACCCATTTCTAGAAACCAAATAACAATTAAAAGTGATATTGCAACGATAACCGTTAAACTGGTTAAAAAACTACACCGGGTAGTCTTCCTGTCAATGCATATAATTTATCTTATGCAAATAGAGAACAGTCGGTTGGATTCCTATTGCACTAAGAGTCATTATGAACCGTGTTATTACACTAAACACTTTTTCAAACAAAAGTTGTTTTATTTTGATTAAACAATTCCTTAATGATCAGCATATTTCGTTCACATTCTAAAAGGACCAACGCAATTTTAATATCGAAAATAAAATAATAAAATAATTAAAAACTATTTTAATATTATAATAAGAATGGTTCACTATCATCTGAGTAACTTTGTCGTTTAAGTGTAGTTTATTAAGATCACAGGTGAAACGGAGTTTGAGTTGATGTTTGTTTAACTCGACTAAAATTTGTGTTGATACTAATTTCATTAATTCTAATTTAGTTTGATACGAAAAATATCGTTTATCTGTTACATAATTATTTTCATTAGTATGTGTATTCATAATTTAGCAATAATGTTAATTGTTACACATTTTTAGACGATAACAATATAATGAGTTATCAACAAGTTGTAAGAGGATTTCAGTGTAAGTAATAATTAATATAGATAAATTTTAATTGAATTTCTCTAAAAATTTATGCAATTTAATGGTACGTTATATTGTTGTTAGTTAAATTTTAAGAAATGACATTAAAAAAATAAAGTATATTATCATTAATAATAATACAGAATATTTATAGAATTGGAACAATTAGTAGTTAGTTTTAATAGCATAACCTCAATCCTTACTATTTAAGTATAGAAAACAGAAAATATTGAAATTATATAAAATAATACATATACTATATGTTATATAACATAACATCCTGAATTTTGTTGTTTAATTATTTTTAATAGATATGGAATCCTGTAAGCAAAATATTTTTTTAATTACCTTATTGTTTTTTAGAAGA
>JABCUB010000121.1:0-15362 GCA_013282895.1 Eriosoma lanigerum | reverse complement strand
AATCATAATAACATATTTATTTCACATTATATTAAATGTAAAATAGTATTTTTTATTTACCGTTATTGTAAATTATCCAATAATTTGAATCTGAATTAATATTATAATAAATAATATAATATTGTTAATATACATAGTTATAAAAATATAAGTTATAAATTAGAAAGTCAAATATGACATATTTATATTAATATAATCTGAACAATAAAGATTAAGGCTGTCGGAGCGTAGCACATTTTAAGGAGTAATATTTAAGCAATTCATATAACATGAACATTTGGACCGTATCTGTGTGTGTGTAGTAAATGAACATTAGTGTGTAATCCGTTATCGCTTTTGATGCTCAGCTACAACTGCCCGACCAAAATACGAATTCTGCGAATTAATAATAATAAACATAATTAATCTTATTTAGACATTTTGTCTGTTTGTATTTTCACGATTTCAGTAGGAGACTGCTTCTAGTTGATACTTTATTTAGCTCATTTTTCGAATTTTTCAAAAGTTTTTCCTTGGGAAGAGAAAAGCTATCGAAAAATAGCGGAAAATCAGCAAAATTACGGTTTCCGTTATTAATATTTATTATATTTATTTCGTGATAAATAATTGAGAATGTAGGGACATAAAAATTATTTTCAGTAATGTTATGAGTAATTTACACACGCGGTAAAATTTTGGAACGAATTATCAGTATTATATATTGTTTATCTGAGTTTTGCTCAGAATCGTATTTTCTGAGGCAATATCATTGCACTCAAATCTTAATCATAAATAAACCACTAATTTCTCCGTGGACCGATGGGACGAGGGAGAAACGTTTAAAATCGACATCCCGCTTTTTATCTTTTAATTGTGCTATCGTTACTATTGTATCGTATTTTAAGAAATTACCTATTTATTGGAAATTTAATTTTACATAATATATTTGTATAATTGTAGGTAATTGTACTCTAGATAACAATATACAGGCTACGGCTATTATTATTATTTACATTTTATAAACGTTACTTTTATAGCTACAACCGACGTCGCGTCGTCAAAAACAAGTTATTATAAAATAAAATGCAATAGTAATTATTACTAAAGGCATTGAATTATTAATTAATTAATAATTAATCAATGCTATAGGTTTACACATACAGCGATGGGAGTAGATAACGCGCGATAACTGTTTGTGTGCGAAAAACTCTCACGCCTTGTAGATATGTTGGAATTTGATCAATTTTTTTTTTTTATATGAAAGACGAGAACTTTTTGCAGGTCAGATTGAAGCTCTAATTTTAATTTAGCTTAAAAGAATGCTAGAAAAAAAATTTGGAAAAAAAAAATATATTGTCATTATTCAAATGCGTTTTATAGCTTTATATAATAAGAATTTTGAAAATCGGACTTCAATCCGACCTGCGAAATGTTCTTCTTTTTTTAATACAAAAAAAATTAACGCAATCCGACTCTTCTATAGAGCGTGAGAATTTTTCTGGAAAACATGTTTTTGTATACTAAAAATGCACCGGCTCCAACCCCTTAACAAAAGATTATATGCGGGCAACTCAAATATATGTCATTTTACGAAAACTATGTATTAAAAATAAAACATTCTACTATTTTTTTTTCATAGATTCATATTTTTAAAAAAATTAGTTAAGCAAAATATATCTTATACGACTTTCTTCTCATTATATCTTTATATATATAAAAATATTATATTATAGCTCATAGATTTTAAAAACACATCATCTATTACATTGAATGCATTCAACTATATATTGTCGCAACATTATTACACATTTACACGTATGTAATACTTATCCGTTTACAATATTCTATTTCCTACTTATTAAATTATTAATTAATATATATTTTATATTTTAACCGTATGTTTCAGTGAATAAATATTTCAAGTCTGAAAAATATAAAATATCATCTATCATTATTAAATGTTTTAAAAGCAGAACAATAAAAGAACGTTTTGCGTGTGCTGATGACAAATTAAGGAAAGCAGAGTACTAAATATTCATAGCAGAAAATTGTAAATATTTAATTAAATAATAAAATCTTCAGCATAAGCCATGAATTATATTTAAAATGATCGTAATATTAAATAATAAAATGTACTTAAATAAAAATAGAAATACGACTGATATTTGAAATATTGAAAAAAATGAATTAAGCCAAAGAAGAAATATGAAAAGATTTATAAATGAAATTTTTTAAATAGTAAAAAGGGGGAATGCATAATAGAGAGATATAGAGTTAAGTATTTAATAAATGTTAAGTAAGTAGGTAACTAATAATCAATTGTAAAAAAAATATGTTAAGAAAATAGTCATAAATCCAAATAATCCGAAATGCTTATCATTTTTACAGTACTTCCAAAAATGATAGGAATGAATGATAACAATTCCGGATTATTTACGATAACAACCTTGAAAACAAAACAATATTCACTAAAACATTAAAAATCTAACTAATTAGAAATCGAATTTCTTAAAAATCTAACTACTTCCTTATTAATATTATGCATGCGTATGACTGTGCTCGTGGCTGGGACTCGTCGCTATACTCTTTGGCGCCGTCGCTTAGCTCCTCAAATCGAAAATATCCCTCGAATGGTCGTGCAAAGTTATAACTTAACTAATCAGGGTTTTATAATATAAATTACGAAATTTCTTTTCCGCATTTTTAAAATTGTTTATAATGGTATTGGTCGCTCTTTCAAAGATAAGATTCATCTGATAAGAATTTCTTATCATATTTTGGAACTACTGTATTCCCCCCCCCTCCCCACAGAATACATCCCACTATGGGATGAAAGACGTACACCGTGTTCCGACCGAAACGAGTACAGATTCGCGCATTCCCCACCTATTCGATATACTGACGTCATCCGATTACTGCTGTATGAGCGAAGCAATACGTGACTGAATGACAGCTCTCGTTGCCGTCAGTCTACATGCGCAAAAAGATGTACTTCTCTCGTGGGCCGGAGTATAGACAACACAATGTATGAACAGAACTTGTGATACCGAACAGCATCAACGCTTCTAATCATTGGAAAAAGCATTCGATAAAGTCTGACGTGAAGATGACTGTCTCATCTTCTTACTTTAGCAATTGATAAAGAACATTTTAAATTCAACTAAAAAATCTGCAGCACTAAGTCATGTCTAAAGCAAGACTGGGCTAGTTAAAATTTTTTTTTTTAAATTATTAAATTTAATTATTCTAGAAATATTTGAATTTAATTAAAAGTTAAAAGTTACTTTTAATTTTAGTTTTAAAAATGTCAAAAGTTAAATAAACATAAAAGTAACATAACTTTTAAATATGTTCCACATATTAATTTTTAAAAATGAATATATTATAGAATTTACTTTAAAATATAAAAATTATTTCCTACATATAATTTTTATCATATTTTTTAACTATCATAATATATGTTGACAAATTCAAAATGAATAAAATTATAAAAAGAATATTTTTGCAAGTTAAATTTCTTATAAAAAGAATTAATTTTCTATTAAAGTTTATTATTTAGTTTAACTTCAAAATAATTATTTAGGTAACTGAAAAATAACTTGGTATTTAAAAATAAGATATCCATGTTAATTTAAAATGTAATATTAAACAAATTACTTGTTATATACTTTAACTATTAACTTTTGAAATCATTAATACTCTCTAAGTACCTATTGAAATCATTCATCAAGGGAGATAAGATATGGTTTTATTTTAACCATTATTGTGTTAAATAAATTAAGTATTTGTAAGTGTGATGTAGACGTTTAGTGTCATTAATTTATTGACATACTAGGTAATAGTTGTATTAAAATATTACATATTTATATAGATAGGTACTTATAATACACATACATTTCTGTTGAGGATGGATGTCATTTATATCTAAAAATATATAATATAACTATAAGTATAAGTATAGCACAAATCAATTATAAGGCCATAAGATATATCATATATGGTACTTTATAATTATGAATTTAATCATACAACAAAATATTAATTTCTTAATTTTAGATACTGAATAAGCAAAGAATGACGTATTGGATTCACAAAAACATTTTTTTTTTTGTTTCTGAAAAGTTTTTGGGAAGAAAAAATGGTCCGATTACAACAAAAAAGGTATGTATTCGGTAGCAAACTGCATTTTATTGGTACTTTATTTGACTTATTTTTTTAATTTCTCAAAAGTTTTCCTTTGGGATAAGAATAAGTACCAAAAAATGACGGAAAATTAGTAAAATTTCGATTTCCGTTAATTTGATTTTAAATATTTTGTGATAACTCATTCTATTTTGATTGTAGGGACGTGACAATTTTTTTGAGTAATCTCATAGGAAATTTACATTCGTGATAAAATTGTGGAATAGGTTATTAGTATAATATATTGTATATCTGATTGAGTTTTGTTCACAATCGTATTTTCGAAGGAAATATCGTTGCATTAAAATATTAATTATAATAAACCACTAATTTCTCCGAGGATCGAAAGGACGAAGAAGAAACGTCCAGAAGCGACATTCCCGTCTTTTTTTATAATCATAAATCAGATATTTAAATTATAATGATTACCATAATCGCAAAATATGATAATTTGTATTACACGATATTAATTAAAGATTTATTAACTATGTTAAAATAATAATTAATTTTAATAATTGTATGAATATTTATAGTACCAGTAATAAATTGTGAGAACCAGTTACGGAATTCAATGTGATGCAATTTCATTTTAAGCAAATAATTGATTACAGTATTTCCTGAAAAGTAAATCATGTACATTATGAGTAAAAAAATAATTAAATTATAAAAAGTTTATATTAATATATAATATATTAAATATTATTATTTTTCGATTCAATAATTGATTATACTTTTTTAATGCATCATATTTTGCTATTTTATAAACATGCAGTAAACAGTTTCGTAATTTTATGACTTATGTCGTTAGTATTAGTTGCGAAATAAATGTACGGGGTACGGTATCCACATAATAATTAATAATGAAAAAAAATATAAAATATGATTAATCAATAAAATATAATGATAACTAGAGTAATCAAGGTAATATAATATAGTTAATAACAAATATAAGAAATGACATAATTACAAAAAAATACAATAAATTATGACGGGCAGACAATGAATACAAAACATTCAAATGGAGATGATTGGAAAACGATGAATATAATATGATCGTTTGAGGAAATCGTCGAAGAAGACTCATAGACGCACAGTGTGTTCAATTCAAATGAATAATTTACCAAACATAAAAAAATAGCAATGCCTATAAAAATGCAAAATTAATAGAACGACACATTAATTGTAAATAAAAAAACAACTTTGTAGCGATTGCTGTAAAAATAAAACAAGCAGAATATTATCGTTAATATTGCAACCAGTTATTTGACCGCTATGCCGAGAACCAGAAGAACCTGAGATTTACTTCCGTGCGTTTATCATCTACATTTTATTGGTTTTCTTACGTAGGACGTCTTTAAACGATTATAATCCACGTTGGTAATTCTTCGTAAAAATTTATTTTCTCATTTCCTTACCCAAATATGGTAAAAATCCTTAATTACTCAATTTTTAATAGCACGATATTATTAACAATTTTATGGATTCATAAATACAAAAATAATGGAAAAAATAAAAACAACTGGTATAGAAGCAACAAATTAATTAAATTTCAATTGGAAGGACAGCTAGCTAACTTTAACCAGTGCTTGAATTAATGGCGAGGGGGTCGTGGGAGGACGGAAAACCTCTTATTTTTTAAAACAAATTTACCTTACCCCTTCTAATATTTCGAAGTCCCCATGAATTAGGTTGAATTTAATCATTACAAGAGATGCTACTTTTTCTCATACTCTCATAGTCCCCCTTCTTTTATTTTTACAATTCAAACACTGACTTTAACTACTGGTCTCATCAATGATCTTTGTGACGTACATACCACTCTGACTACAATATCTTCTCTTATGTGCAATTTTTTAACATGTCAGAGTTTCCAGTGATGCGGGAGTAATTAAGACATGTTTGTTATAACCAAATCACAAATTTTTATTTTAGGGTAATTATCAACCCATGTATTACGTCATTGTAATGACGTTAAGTAATCAGTTGACCTAATTGCCATTTTCATAACATATGAATATTATTTTGTCACTTAGAACTGTTTATGACTACATTGCTATATGCAACACAATTTGTAAGATTTTCAGACATTTTTGGTCAAAGTTTTGTGAGTTTGGTGTCTACGTATGGTTTCTTAGTAAATAACAATTATAAAAAAAAATTTAAGTGTGATGAAGAATTTCAATGTTCCAAACAAAAACAATTTTACTTTTTAAAACACCTGATACATAATCTAATACGCAAAACCAACTGAAATACTGTTATATGTTTATTAAAATATCATGCTAATAATTTGAAATATAAAAAAATTATAATAATTGATTAATTAGTATCTAAAGACATATATGTTGTAAATAGGTATATTTATCACATATATATTTCAAATTTGTTTTGTCGTTAACTAAGTAATTTTTTAATAAAATGATAATTATAGCATGGCGTTAATTACCACCGGAAAATATTAAATAAGTATTCAACTTTTCAGAGAATTCATATATATTTATGAATTCTTGAAAAATACGAATTAACATTAAATATTGTCTTCCATATTGAGTTTCAGTATAATCTGCAACAATATTGTTTAATATTCTTATTGTACATTATATTATTATTCATTCAAAAATTATATATATTTTGTTTACAATATTTTAATTCATTATAAAGTATTATTTAGTATATTTAAGATAATATTTTTCAAGTAGTTTTTAAGTAATTTTTAATATTTTTAAAAGTATATTAAACGAAAAAAATACTTGTATTTAAATACCGAAACAATTGAAAGTAATTAAAATTAGTTTGACAACATTAATTTAATAATTGCCTAATTAACCATACAAACTATAATTTTACTACTAACCATAAACAGTAAAAATAAAAAACTAATAAACCTATAAATAACAATACAAAATTTCGACATAAAATATATTAAGCCGCAGTTGATTACATTTGACATTTGAAAAACGCGTGTGACTTTTTTTCAAAAGTACTACCGGTATACGTCTATACTAATATATTTATTTTACAATTAGTTGATCTAATATTATTTTTATGGTTTGCAAGCAATCAGTTAAAATTTATATATATAACTAAAATAGATACCTATAATAATTTAGTTTAACTCTAATGTATAAGACACGAGTAGTGTTTCGCTTCTTCTAGTATCGAATTAAAACCTACTATACTTAGTGTGGTTATATTCTGTATTTTTTTTAAATTTTATAAGTTTATTCTTATTTAATATGAATTTAAATATAATAACAACGAAAGAAAAATATAAAATTATTATGCTTGAGGTAAAAAGATGTTAAATAAAAAAAGTAAATAGTAGGTTAGGTATGAACATAAATTGTTAATTTTAATATTTTAAATTTAATATTTAAATTTCTAATGCACTTTAACGGGAATTAAATTATAATTGTATGTAATAACTAGAGGGATTCAATGAAATAATTAGGAATAGTATTATAAATAGTATTTATTTATATTTAATTATATAATTTAACTAAATGTGTAGGTAATTCATAAAATAAATGATTAAACTTTAACTGTAACATATATATAAAATAAAATAAATAAACATTTATAAAACGTATTCTATAGGTATGATAAAATAGTTTATACAAATTATTTTTAATATGTTATGTTGGTAAAGCATTAGGTTTTTTTATTTAAATTAATAAAAAAAAATACTTCTACTCAAACAATTCTTAAATATTTGTAAAATCATATTTTTAATCCGTATTTATTTAAAAATTGCAATTTAAATATGTTTTAAAAGTATTTTTATAACACTGTGTATAAGTAATAAAATGTGTTTTTTTTAGATGGTAGCGTAGTATTTTATTATTCCTACAATTTTTCTAGATATTGATGTTAATTATTTATATTTATAGATATGGATAACAATTTTTAATAATGAAATAAAAAATATGAATTATGAGTAGCTACTATTATCTTTAGGTATACGATTATAATATGACGATTGTTAATGGAAAGATAAATATTTAATTTAATGTTTGTTGGTAAGTACTCACCATTTACACTTAGTAATGTCAACATGAAATCATTATATATACATAATAAATTTTTGTAGTGTCCAATCAACAAATTCATTTCGAAAGTTTTATTTTCATCTAAAATATTTAAACAATAATAAAGTACATTTTGTACGAGTGTATTTAAATTTAAAATTAAGTATACACTGTATAACATATGACGTAATTCATAAAATAAGTTTAAAAGACTATTTTATAAACAATAAAAGTATTCCTCTCTAAATATGAAATAATATATTATAATTAGGGATAGGGACTTCAAGAAATTTCAATAATCATTCAAATATAGCTAAGTATTATAGAAATTTGTTTTATAGCAATACGAGTCTTTATTTCAAAAAATGTGTTGCCTATTTTGCCTATTTTACCATTTTTTCATTTATAAGTGCATATTTGACCATTTTTGATATGAAAGTGCTTATTTGATTTTTTTTGAAATAAATGTGTAAGTTTTATGAATAATTTATAAAAAATTTAATTATAAATACATTTTTTGGGCTTGAGATATTAGTTTTATGATTTTATTTATAAAGTTAGTGTTTGTGTTTTCTTTATCGATCACTAACATTATTTGAAAAAAAAAACAGAGTTGAGAATAAAACTTTTAAATAGGTACTTAAATATAAATTGTATTATATTATAAAATATTAATTTTTGTTTTATGTATATTTGAATAGTGCATAATTAGTGATATTTTAAGGCATATAGTCCCTAGTCCTACCTATAATACAAATTATTATTTATAAGTTATTACTAGATATACTTATTAATAGTTAATGTGATAATTAGTTTAGATTGTAATACTTTTTATATTATTATTCGATTAAATAATGAAACATAAATAGGTATAGGTACATACATAGGTTTGTAATGCAAAAATATATTATTAATGTTATATTCATTTAAATACCTCAAGTAATATTTATTTTAAATTGGACAATTTAAGTTTTAAGAGTTTATATAATATAACAAAAGTGATTTTATATATAATATGCAGCATAGATTTTATGACTACACAATTTTAGAAACTCTAAAGCAAAATAGTATTTGATAAATGTATTTATAGAGATAATTGTTTTTATTAGCTATTTGTTTTTGCTACAAAGTAGAATTTGTAATACATTACCTTCATTTATGATTATACTGGTCGTTATTCGGTATTTTAATAATTGATTATAAAAAAACGTGTCTGAAACAGATTCGACTTTGTTATCTGCCATATGTTTCACAAATTCGTTTTCCACATTTTTATCTGTTAATACTTATAAAATGCTTAATGTTATTCATTATTTATGAAATTTATTCTTAGAAATATTTATTTTAAGTGTATTATTAATCATAAAAATGATTTTTCTATGTATTATATTGAACCAGGGACGGATTTAAGGGAGAGCTGAGTAGGCTTCAACCTAAGGGCCGCAGAATTTCTTATAATTTTTATTTAGATACAAAAAAAAAAAATTACATTAATATATAGTTCTATTATCTAGTTAAAGGTAAAACTTGTTATAATATTAACAAATTTATTATTTAAAATATTAATTTAAAATATAATATAGATAACTACATTATAAAAAAAAAATCAAAAATCGTTTTTATTATTATAATAACTTTAAGTTATATTTTAATAGTTTTAATATTTAACATTATTAAGTAATATGTAAATAATATTAATATATATATTAATTATAATTAATATTTATAATTAATATATATATTAATTATAATTAATATTTATATCTTATTATGATCTATTTACTAATTATCATATCTCCATGAAAAATTAAGAAATGAAACTCATTTAAAATTATTACTTAGGCAATCGTTAAATGTTTAGTCAATGTTACTTATATATTTTTATTTAGTTATATACATTTAGAAAAAAAATAAGAAAAACAACTTTTTATTTTTTAAATTATGTAAAATTTGAAGATAAGGGCATATTATTTTACAAATTTGATAGGTCAAATTTCTTCAAAATAGTAATTTTTATAAATTATTGTCATATTTTATTGGATAAATCATATATTTGACGTTATTTTTTATAATTATTTAATTTAATATATCGCAGAATGTAAAATTTATATTATCAATATACAAATAATAATATAATTTTACGTTAATGATGAGTAATAAATTGTGTAGATATACCATTATGATAATTAAGTTTTAAATTATTACCACAATTAAGAATGACAATAAAAAATATCATTACTCCAAAAATGAAAAAAATTCATTAAAATCGATAACACATCAAAAATCAAAATTATCATACAAATATAAAGGTGCTTTATATAATATGGTAATTTTAAAACATTACAAAACTAAAATAAATAAAAAATAATTTTTAATTTTTTTTTAAAATGACGTATTTTTTAAAAGGCGTTAACCTTATGAGTTATAATAGATCATAATATTAATTGTTATTTGAACTTATTATCAATAATGTATTTACAAAATAACTGTTTCGACCTTCAAAAAATTTTGCACCTAAGGGTCACAACATAAATCCACCTAAATCCGTCCCTGTATTGAATTATGAGTTCCATTAAACCGAGATCTCATCACGGCGTGTGGCATGACGCGAGATGTGTGGAATGTGTATGCAGAGTATATATATATTCATGTAAATGATATACATTATTATCTACAAATTACACAACCACATAGGCATAAATGGAGAAGGGATTGGGGTTTTTAAACCCCCAAAATTTTCTATTAGCCCTCTAAAAATTGTTTCTGTTTTACATTTTAAATTTGGACACGAATTCTCCATGGCTCATATCGATCTTAAAAATATTAGCCCCCTTAAAATTTTGATGAATTTCCGCCAATGCAAACCCCACTACGATTCAGCGATGAACGTTGATCAGGCGTTAGGGTCATAGATAATATAAATTATATATGGTCAGAGGAGGGTTTATAATTTCAGGTTAGCTTCGCCTTTCTTGCTGAACTAGGGTACAGAATTGCACCAATGGGTGTTGTACTGTACAATTTGTATGAAACGTCGATATATTAAAATATCGTCTGGTATTATCGACCTATAAAGTGTTACTAATGTAGAGTTATTAAATAATATTGAAAATTATATGTATATATTTTAGATTCTGAGCGAAACGAAAAATATATCAGTTTTACATTGATTGTTTTACATTATTAAATTATTTTATAAAACCTAACTAATTTTTTTGTTGAACATAATTTGATAAATAAAAATATTTATCAAAAAAATATTATCAGTTTATATTGTATATGTCACTGAGTTTCTCTTAGTATTTTCGAATACATTATATTATACAAATCTTAATTCGCTTTGCTCAAATTCTATAATTAAATTGAATTAATTTGTTCCTACTTGAAATCATATGATCGCAGAGTGAATCAATTTCATCTAAGATATCCAAATGATAAATTAAAAATAATATATGATATAATATATAATATTATTAAATAATATATAATATTAAATTTTACCAGGTGCATTAGTAACCAACTTTTAGTTGAAAAATACGACGATATAATTTATTATAATACCATAATATTTTTATAAACTATCATTTTTTTTAAATTGCATTTAATTTAGATAAATTTACTTGTTTGAATATATTGATTATAATATAGATACCTGGTCTAAATAATTGACTAATATGTCCATTCGCTAAGTTTGATAATATAATACATTTTAAATTTATTGTTACTGTTTTAGAAATCTTCTTTTTATTTGATGCCTTATCATATAAGTAACCTTAAATTTTGTAAAAAAAATAATAATATGAATACTTTATATATTGCTTATGCATAGGTGTGTATACATATTTTATACACTACTTTAAAAAAATATACAATAATTATTTTCAACACTATATAAAATAAAATTATTTAATGTTAGGGAATGAAAACATAAATTACTTATAATTCCATTAAACATAAAAAGTAAATAATTTCCAATTAATTTAATATGATTCGCTGTAAGATATAAAAACAAATTAATTAAATCACATATGAACGTATAAATTATATAATAATTTATAGATTTTGATATAATAATTAACATAGGAAATACTTTTGAGAAATTCTAAAAATGAGCTAAATAAAGTACCAACTAGATACAATTTGCCACCAATAGCATACCCTATTCGTGGTAATCAGACCATTATTTCTACCCAAAATCGTCCTTTCAGACATAAAAAAAAGTCATTATTGTAAAACCAATACATTCTTTGCATCGCTCAGAATTTAAATATTAGTAGATATAATATAATTTAATAATAATAATAACATTGATAACAATTTTAATTAGAAAAATATAATATATGAGTAGGTAACTAACTGAAGAAAAAAAGAGGTGTGCGTTTGGACAGGTTACTGAAATTCTTTCAATTTTTTTTTAAAGTACCTTATTGCATATTAAGAGTCACTACCCTTTTTACTTACTACATGCTATCACACATTATTTACTAAATTTAAATTGAATTTATATATTCTGGGTTATATCTGTATGATTGGTTAATTAAACTATACATATTAATCATGTTTTTATTTAATTAAATGTAATTATATTATTTATAAGACATCTATGTTAAAAACGGTCTAGTAGGTATAAAACAATAATAAATAAATCATATACTAAGTTGACTTACAATCCAATAATTTAAATACTTTAGCTATATGATATAAGTATGTTTGACCATGCTCTGAAATTCGAAATTATAAAAATTGTTTAAATATAACGCAACTTATTATTTTGTATAAATGTAGTTTATATGATTTGTATTTCAAAATTAACTACGAAAATATTTTATTTATACAAATATTAATATTTTTTTAATAATCATTTTGATTATGTTCTATGCTTACATCTTACCTTTTAACATATTATAATTCAAATCTATACCAATGAAATAATATATTATATTATCTAAATACTAAATTCTTATTAATTCGTTTTCCTAATGTACAGGTCAAAGTTAGTAAATATAAATTGGTGGTTTTTTAAATTTTTTTATAAGATTTCTGAATGTATCTTAAATATATTTTATTTTACTTTATTTTATTTTATTATATTAATTATGTTACGAACTGTTTGGCTGTCGAACGAAACCGAACCGAAATCTAAGTGTTCAGTTTGGTTAGAAAATCGAACATAAATTTGTTAATATTCGAAATATACCAAACGAACCGGTTCAGTATTATTATTTTTGTTTCGTCGTGTCTATGGTAGATTATATGAAATATAAATAACTTAAATCAAAATGTATTATGAATAGGTATGTATTTTTTATGTGCATTATTATTATATGTATAAGTATACTATATTAATATAATAGTATTGTATTATAGCACTTGTAGTACTTATAGCAGGGCCGTACATGGTGGGTTAGGAGTTAAACCCTTAAAAAAATATTTTAGATTCTGAGCGAGGTGAGGAATGTATTGGTTTTACAAAGATATTTATATATATATATATATTTCTGGAGACATTTTTTTTGGAAAAAATAATGTTCCAATCATCATAAAGAAACAAACATTAATAAATAGGGTATGTTTTCTGTAGCGAATTGTATCAACTTGGTGTTTTATTTAGCTTATTTTTTGAACTTCACAAAAATGTCATCTTGGGATATGAAAACTACCAAAAAATTACGGAAAACGGCAAAATTTCTGTTGCCGTGAACTCGATTTGAAATATTTTGGGATAACCCATGCTGTTTTTCACATATGGACTTGTACATTTTTTTAGTAATTTAAACACGCGGTAAAATTTTGGAACGTATTATCAGTATAATATATTGTATATCTGATTGAGTTTTGCTCAGAATTGTATTATCGTTACATTTTTCGTATTTTTTTCAATACAAGTACAATTTATATATTACTACTTATACATACTTATATATATATATATATATATATATATAAGTGTAATACAATTTGGAACGGATTGGTTAATTTTTTTGGCCAAGTATAGGGCTTTGAAATTTTTTTCAGAAATGTTTAATATTTTCTTCAATTCGGGTTTATCGGTTTAAAAATTTAATAAGTTTAAATCGTAGAAACTTGAAATTTATTTTAAATATTTACATTCGTAATTTACACACGTGGTAAAATTTTGGAATAGATTATCAGTTATAGTATATATTGTAATATATAGAGTTTCGCTCAGAATCTTATTTCATCTTATTTAATATTATTGCATTCAAATCTTAAGTATAATAAACTTCTAATTTCTCCGAGGATCGAAGGGACGAAGGAATAACGTCCAAAATTGACCTTTCCCCTTTTTTAAATTTCACCATGTTATTATATCTAAACTTATAATTTTTTTTTTATTGAAATAATATTTTACCCCCTTCCCCTCCCAAAGAAAAAAAAATTCTGAATACGAATTTGACTAAAAGTATTAAAAAAATCACCTATAACTAATAATTTAACAATAATTTGTATAAGTTTATTATTTTACTTTACATTTTTTTATAATTCGGTTCGGATTCGTTTCGATGTCAGAATTGAAAGTTCATAATATCACTAATATTTATATACTTTTATTAATAATTGAACACAAATTTGAAAATACAAATTAGTATCAATATTAACTCTAGAATTAAATTCTTACCTTTTGGTTTAAAATTTTGTATACCTTGTAAATTAAAATCGATACCTAATATTTCGTTTGTTATATTAACTATAATCCTCGATAAACATGCAAAACAAGTATTATCTATGGAAAAAGTATGTATAAATTAATTGTATCATTCAAAATAATTGTATGTTAAATTGATAACTATTGTATTCAAAGATAACATAATTCTCCTAAGGCACATTTTATAAAAAATTTTGTAAAATAATTAAGAAATTCTATAATCAATGGTAATAGACTATAATAATAATTATATTATTTTTTAAATTTTTAAATTTTAAAAAATTATTGGATTTATCATACTGACGTCATTTTTTGTAATTATTAAATCTATATATATTAATTTTTCATGATTTTATTGTTGTTTAATATCGTTTTTTATTCCTTAATACACTATCGTGTATTCTAGCTTCAATGCTTTTTTTACGTTAAAAGGTAAACCAGTAGCCTATGATTACTAAAACGATGTGACACGGAACAGTGGTATTTCCGGTTATCTGGTGTTGTGG
>JABCUB010000120.1:0-15369 GCA_013282895.1 Eriosoma lanigerum | reverse complement strand
ACAACTGAATATTTTGACTTTAGATATGAATGACTGATATTTTATAACATATGTATTGTATAAAAAATATATTGTTCTAAAAAATACAGTCTTATGTGAATATTAAATAGCTTTATTAAGTTATTAAATATGCAATGTCTACAATTTTGTAATTTAAGTTGCCGGTAACAAAATAATGGATAAACAAGTTAAAAGAAATAAGATAGCTTCTAAATATTTTTTAGTTAAAATTTAATGAAGATATTTAATTAAAATTGTTATATAATATTATGTTTTAATTGTAATTCTTGTATTAATTTATAATCTTTTAAGTTTTAATACACACTTTTCCTCATTAATTATGCTCATTAAATTCGTTATTCTAACTTAACCTTTCTATTCCAGGTTTAATATAGAATTTGTATGGTTTTCTGCTAACTTTAGTATAAGTGGCAATGCGAGATTGTATACTCATTTGTATACTCTTCATCGTATTTTCCTTCTCCATTTAACTTTTCATAATCCAATATTATACCAATTTTTGGCAAGTCCATTTATTTATTTATTCATATGGTAGTCCATTTAGAATATTTGACACAATTATTTACACAAGTTCCTCCTTATTATGCATTATATGCTACCATAACCTATCACCCTTATTTTCAGGTTTAGATTAGTCCAGGAAATCTACTATTTCCAGTTCCGCATTGGTCATTCACTACTTCCCTCATATTTTTTTTAATCTTTTATCTCTTTAATTATCCTTAAACCTCATCTCTTTTGTAGTTAACATTTTATAGAACTAATTTGTAACATTCTCCATATAATTCTTCATTGTGCTCTTCACTTTTTTTTCCTTGTATCTCATTTCTCTTTTTTAAACAATTATTTATCATAAATTAATTAAAAACTAGTTCATCAAAATTATAATTTCCGTGAATCTTATCTTACCCCGAGAAAAAACTATTAAAGAACTGGAAAAATAAGCCAAAAACGTATCATAATATAGACTCAATTTGTTACCAAAAGCATATCCTATTTGTAGTAATCGGACTATTATTTTTACCCGACAAAGTTTCTCTAACGAAGAAATCGAACATCAATCCGTTCCAAAATTATATCACGTATACTACTTCTGATAACATTTAAAAATATTTTACGTCCCTACATTTAAAATTAAATTAGTTATATCGTAAGATATTTACCGAATTCGTCAAAACACAGTTTCCGTGAATTTCGCAGTATTCCAAACAAATTTTATAGTTTTCCTTATTCTAAAGAGAAATACGAAACATTATTCAAATAAAGTACCAAATAAATGCAATTTTCAATTGAAAACATACTCTATCTTATGATAATGGTACCATTATTTCTACCTTAAAAATGTTTTTAGACAAGAAAAAAAATAATAGAAAATTAATGAATAGTAAAAAAAAAATCTATGAAAAAACAATACATTCCTCGCTTCGCTTAGAATCTAAAACTACATTTAAATAAATTCATTTTTCATGGAGGTGTTAGTATCAGTAAAAAATCGGGGACTCTATATTATGTGTATTCATAGATAAACATATTTTAAATTAAGGGAATTAACTTTTTCATTACAAAAGGTCGGTTTTTTGAATCGATCTTTTTACGAATCATTACTATGTTTTAAAGATCAAATAAAATGAGATTTCTTTTTCCAAAATAATTGTGTCATGACCAATGTTGTCACTTTATTGAAATAATAAAATTATTGTTTGAATCCGAAACGAGTGAGTGGACAAATAACTAATAATAAGAAAATAAACCTAACGAATGAAACAGATCCATATGCATACGCTACCGCTATCGTTGACAACGGCAGTCAATGTAACTACATTTTAGTTACAAAACGTTCAATCATATCAATATTTAATTTCATAAATTGAAATTAAATTTAAAATCGTAAGTATTTAAATATTAAATTACTTTTATACAATATTATTACTTTTTTGATAAATCGTTAAATTGTACGTAGGTACTTACAGATTGATTTACAAACATCGGAAGACTATACCACAAATAGGTACACAAATTCGAATGAATCTTATAAAACATATTAATGACTTAAGTAGAAATCTTGGTTTATTTTGTTTTTGTCCAATTAATTGTTTATTAATAAATTAATTAATATACCACTTATTAATATTTATTATGTAATTACTTATTATTTCATTATATAGATATAAAAATAAAAAACACGAATAGCATTTAATTCCGAATGTACCTATTTAGTTATATACGTACAGAAGAAAATTATTTTAAGGTTGAAATTTATTTTTAACGAAAGTATGGTGCGTTATACATTTTATATTATCCACTATAATACGTAATCAGAAATCGTAACTATAATATATTTACGTAGGGAATAATTGAAAACATTTAAATTCAAAATAGACTTAATGTATGATAATAACATAATTGTATTATCATAAGCATAACGTATTTATAGCTTTATTTTAGTTCGAGATAATATTATACGATTACTGTACCAGCGCACCACTCTACATTGCAGTAATGGCTACTGGTTTTTAAATAAAAATGCGTCTCCAAAATCAAAAATTGATACTACGTTAGGGTAGACCAAAAAGTGTAAAAAATGTGAAATTAATCTAATATTGTAGAACAAGGTAACTTTTAAAATTGTAAAAAAAAAAATTGTAAAAAGTTAATACTTTTCGAGATAATGAGTGTTCTACGTTAAATGGACTACTCTGTATAGTTTTATATAGTTTTATATAGCTCTATATATATTTTTTGAAAAATGCAATGTTGTAAATTTATAATAAATGGAGTTTAAAACAACAATTTAAAATTTTAAAAATTGATAATAGTATGTATGATTTAAGAATCACCCGCTGCTGTGCTCTTTATTGCTGAATATTAATAAAAAAAATAACCGGTGACAATATTATTTCTCCTGTACTTGTTGTTATGCTGACCTCCAACCAAATGCTCGTTTGCGTATTAACAAATATGAATATAAAAATATGGAAAATATAAAAATAAGAACATTTCTTACAATTAATAACATTATGGCATATCAATCGTAACAAAAGTACTTGCTATTCGACTATACGTCTATAATATAGAACGTATAATAATACACAATCGATAATAAATGTTGAAGTATTTTGAAACAATTTTATTATAAAAACTAAGCGATGAAATTCAAAAATTTTATCTCATCTTTTAATAAAAATAATTACCATTTTACTGTAACATGCCATTTAACATAATTATGCAAATAAAAAAGTTAATGAGAAAAAAATGTAGTAAAATTAATAGTTTTTCGAAAATGCAATTGTTACGATAAATGTAAATTTTGAAACAAAAATTTAAAATCTTAATAATTTACCAAGTATTGTTTAAATTTTAAATCATATTGTAGCAATACCAGATTATAATTTAATTTATAAATATTTATTAACTTCATTTTAACCGCAAAACTATTCTGTATTGTTCTCTTCAGTTAAAAATATTTTTTTTTCAATAGGTAGTAGGTACTCGTTTTTCAGCAGACTATTTATTTATTAATTATTATTTAGTTAAAGATTTTAATTATAGGAAACAAGAAAACACCCCACACTCCAGATGTTTGTCTCAGAATTGAGTATATAAATTTACATAAAACAATTTTTTTCCCTGTAGTATGATTTCACGATTGACTGTTTTCAATGTTTTCATTCATTCTTAGTATAAAAGTGGCTAAAAATTAAAATTAAATCATAAAATGTAAACTGCTACCTATCAAATATTATATTAATTATATTTCCTTTGCTTTCATTATATTATTCAATAAAAAAAATAAATACTCAATAACATATCCAAGTAGTTTTTACTATTTGACCATTTGGCTACAGGTACAAGTTTTTACTATTTTTTTACATTTTTTTTTTTATCCTAATGTATATCTACTGCATTATTACTATTTTATTTTTATAAAGAAAAATATTTAATAATAAATACATTTTTCCATAGCTTGTTTTAATACAATATTAGATTATTACGTAATGTCAAAAGTTGGAAGGACAATTACTATAAAGATGTTTTTTACAGTTCCCCACTATTGTATATTATATTATATTTGACAAATGTATGTAAATTAAATTGCAAACCTAAACATCGAAAAATACGTTTAATTTTTTACCATACTGATACGTATATTTGTACGATTCAGTCAAAGTTAAGATACTTACCGTATACCTTTTTATATATTACTGTATAACCAACTTCATTTAAGCTTTAAAAAATATTAAATTTTTTTTATTTGTGCTAAATTAATTTTAACAATGTATACATCCATAGCTGAAACATTTAGTGACAGAACAGTTTTAGTTACTGTAAGTACAGGATTTTAAAGAAAAACGGTCACGAAAAAGTTACTCAGGTCATGTCCAGGGTTGGACTAGCCTCAACATATGTACCGGGAAATTCAATTTTTTACCGACCCCACTTTTTTTTACTAGCCTCATAAGAGCGTGGTGGGGGTTGTGGGGGGTGAGTGGGTGAAGTTCTATCATAATTATTTAATACAAATTTAAAAATAAAACAATTTCATTTGCTTATGTGTATGATTAGCCTTTGCCTTAAATTATTTTTTTTTTGAAATATAAAAAAGATTTTGGTGACGTCATAATTTTGCTTTTGGATAGATTAAGTGATAAACCCAAATCACTAAACCAATGCGAAAATCTAGTTCAATCAGATTGAATCTTTAGACAATCATCATTAAAAAGAGAGAAGGTCGATTCTGGACATTTCTCCTTTATTCCTTCGGTCCTCGGAGAAATGAATGGTTTATTATAATTAAGATTTGAATACACTGATATTGCATTTAAAATACGATTTTGAGTGAAACTCGGTCAGATAAATAATATATTACACTGATAATCCATTTCAAAATTTTACCACGTGTGTAAATTACCTATGAGATTACTCAAACGAATTTTCAAGTACCTACGATCAAAACATAATTAGTTATTACAAAATTTTAAAATAAAATTAATGGAAAACGTAATTTGTCGATTTTCCGTCATTGTTTAGTAGTAGGAAAACTTTTTGAAAAAACCGAACAACTAAGTACCAAAAAATGCAATATTCTATCAATAACATACCCTATTTGTGGTAATAAGACTATTATTTATACGCGAAAAAATGTTTTTAGACTATTTAAAAAATATAAGATATCATTAATATAAATATCATGATATTCAAATCTATTGAAGATTATATAATTAAAAGCTTACAAAAAAAGTTTTCATTTTTGGTTTCGTTTCAAGTTTTCGATTTTCAAAAATATTTTGTAAATAGATTAAGTAGTATATGAGTAGGAGGTTTTTATAAAATGTTCAAACCGTAAAATCCAAAATAGCTGGTAATATTAAACATTTTTAGAAAAAATTCAAAGCTCCATATTTAATCAAAAAAAGTGTTCAAAGTCCTTTCGTTAAAATAACAATTTTCGTGTATGTTCTCGTTTTTCAATTATAATTTGGTAGTTTTTCTTCGCCCAAAGACAAACTTTTGAAAGTAGGTATATAAGTAAGTATATTACTGTATCATAATCGATAACTCAACTGTAAATAATAATTTTGCATAGATATTAGTATATTATCTACATATATTACCACGAGAGTTTTTACAAAAAAGAAAAAGGAGCCTCAATTTTATTTCTGTATCTCGGCTAAATAAGGCTAGATCCAGTACTGCTTTTATCAGTTCCTTAATAAACCAATTTAAATAATTTTTGTTTTGTATCAAAATCATCACCTCGGTCTCGCGGTCCGATATGTCAGCAGAAATGAATAATCTCAAAATAATAAGGATATTATTAATATAGTAATATGGTTAATCATTTATGAATACATTGTATTTTTTAAATGTATTAAATAACATAATTAATAATATAGATAAGATAAAGTACTTAACATTGAATAAAAAGACAAATCTATGTTTTTTGAATTATGTTAGTTATATTAAATTTTATAAGTAGCACAATATAATTATTTAATAATTTCACAGGGTTTTGTTCACGTTTCGACAGCATATTCCTACTGTTCAAGGGACGAGATCAAAGAGCAATACTACGACATTCCAATTACAGCTACTGATTTAAAAAATATTGAAGAATCAATAGTCAAGTAAATATTTGTTGATAATTTTATTAATATTATGGTGCAAAGAACATGTGAGATAATTATTATTTTAAACTACCCACGGACTTTCCTCAATCGGACACTATATATCTATATATATATATATATATATATATGTATAAGAAAATAGAAAAATTATAATAAAATATCAATGTTAATTAAATATAATAAATTTAATTATTAACGTATTTTGTATAATTATACATACCCACCACCCACGAAATAAATTTATGAGACAATTTCTTATCAAAATCACTCTTACCTCCACTGAGTGGTAATAAATTAAACATTAAATTAATGTTTATTTTATTGTGCTATCTAATTTAAATAGACTTCAACATTCATTCATTTATTGGCCGAATACGTATACATTCTCTAAAGCAATCACAGAAAATTTGATTTCAAAAAACGAATATAACTTGCTCATTTCGATATTTCGACCTTCAATTAGTAAGTATCCCACGACTCTTTTTATGTGTACTATTTTACATCCGGAAGAACATATCACCATTCTCATACTATTATTTATGTATCACTTATGTATAATATACTTGAAATTTGTTTAATGAAATTAAAATAATATAATTTTAAGGTTAGCGTATGTAATGTGTTTGCCTAAACCTCTCTAGATCCTTGGTACAATCTATTTTATTTCATAATTTTAATAAATTTTTAGACATAAAAATTGTGCAGAAGTAAAAGTGCAACCCAAAATATACAGTTATGTGTCTATTGTTGTGAGTCCGTTATCGTGGGGATGGTTTATCACTGAATTGCATTATACATACTACAAATCATCTCCTTAAAAATCATTTTCTCTATATTTTCTACACTAATTTACGATTTGGTAATATTTTTAGATTTTTCTTAAATTGGATTCCTGCTATATTAATTGATTTGTCATTATTTGTCGTCGGAAAAGAACCTAAATAAGTGATCATTATTTATTTACTTATAGATATTAAATTGAACATTTTGACGTTATAATTATAAAACAACTTGTAATCTTGCATACTATTTTTCTTTTTTATATTTATATAATTAAGGTTTGAAATCAATTTTTGATTTTCACATTTCTTAAGTATTATAATTACAATATATAAAATTATTATTTCAATATCTTTTTACACGTGTGTGTTTGAATTAAATTTTTAATAATTGTGATTATATAATATCTATAATAAATTTTGTTTAGGTGACTATTAAAACGTAAACGTTTTAACAACGTATGAATACATTTGACCTTGAAATGTGATAAAACTTGGTATTATTTTATTGTATAATAAATATGTATAGTACCTATATTAATACAATTAACAGAGTATCCCAGATTTATATACAATATACTTATTGTAATATTGTAAATATATCCAATCTCCATAAATATTAAGATTTTTAAATACAATTTCTTAATATTATTATTTAGCCAACTGACTATAATATTAATACTATAATTATTATTTAATTATCGTTTTGAACGTCTAGTATAGAAATTGTAAATTATTTGTAGTTATTTAATTTATTATGTATTATGCAAACTTTGCATTCAGTTTGTTTTATGAATCATCTCTCAATAATTTCATAATTGTATAGCAACTATTTATGTATGTCATCATAATATTGAATAATGTTATAATAATTAAATTTTTGAATGCAGTTTTATTCAAATTTTTTTTGAACAATGGATTATAATATAAATTATATTACTTGTTTAAAAAAAAGACAATTCATAAAAAAATTAACTCTTTATTTTTTAAGTTATGTGAATTTTGACGATAGAAATTTTAAAGAGTATATTTATATATTAATATTTTTGTTTTGACGTGTCATTCTCTTAAATTAATCAAGGTAACAATTTATAGAAATTTTTTTTAATTTTTGGAAAAATCATATTTCTGACGTCTTTATTATATCGTACTTTCGTAGAATGCAAAACTCATATTAATATTATCATATGTGATAATTGTAAATTGATTATAACTTTTTGATAAAAATTCATAACCACGAATTAAGATACTATTTTAATTTGTGTTGATAACTGAGAAACTCTACAAGACTACAACAACAGTTTGTATTTAAAATCGTGTTAATCATTGAGAGCGTTCATGATAATATTGATAGAACAAATTTTACGTGCCAGTATAGTAAAATACTAAATTATTAAATAATGACGTTAGAAATATCATATTTCTAATAAATGTAAAAAATTTCTAAATACTTGATTATATTAAAGGATCGACACGTCAAAATTTTCATTTAAATATAATTTTTAAAATGACTATCATAATATCTTACATAACTTAAAAAATAAAGATTATAAATAAGATTATTTTAATGAATGAAAAAAATTCCTAAAAATTATTAAATTAATATACGATTCCAACACCCTTAAATTAACAACAACAAAGTGTATTAATTAATAGATTTTAAAATTAAAAGAATAATATTCATGATAGGTAATCCTATAAAATTAAGAATTAAAAATTAAAGAGATTTCGTTTTTGAATTTGGATATTATATTTTTTCTGGTTTTCTGGTTTCGATTTGATTTTGAAAAATGGTAATCAATATTTTTCGGTTTCGGTTTTGATTTAAAATTTTATTACGAATACTGGTTTCTTTTTTTTCCGGTTTCGATATTGTAACGATTTTTTAACTTATAATAATAATAACAATATTAATAATTATTAAATACACTTTAAATTTCCTTCAAATAACCTTGAAGAATACTCATTCCGACATTTACTTAGAAACTTCATAACTTAATAGATGTAATTATACTTTATGCTTTCTGGGCTTCAGGGGCGTTAAATGTTAATAACATAAATATATAAATAAGCATAAATGAATAATCACTTTGCTTCGCACAGAATTTAAATGTGTACATGTATAGAATAATATTATATTATATAGTATATTATAGTTTTGATTCGAACCATTTTGTTTAGTAAGTGATTTGGATAAAATTATTTGTACTTGGTTTTCGCAATCGGCCTAAACATGATATAATAATTAGTGGGTACACAATTATAAATACTAAATAAACTATTTTGCATAGGTGCAACTAGGGGGTTTGGGAGGGCTTAGCCCTTCACAACGATTAGCAGCCCCCACAGTTTTTAAAACGAAATTAATTTTAATTAATAAAGATTAAACGTGTATTATTGATAATTGATTTATATACATATAAAAATTAAAATTTTTAATATATAGATTATAGGTGAATGTGTAAAAAAAAATTAGACCCCTTCCCACCCGAATGTTTTATCATAGTTGTACCTATGCTATATTGTATGAAATAATGAAAAACAGTTTATGACAGTGTGATCTAACATTATTTAATTTTGAAGTTTTTATCATCTGCGTCATATTAAATGAGAATCAAAGAGTTTCAACAAAATCAATAGTATATCTTTTCAGAGTGAAAACGTTCTACAGGTGAAACCTTTTTATTTTAAAACCAATATTTTAGTTTTTTATTATTTACCATAAGGTATTTATTAATTTTATTATATTAAAAATTTATATTTTAAAATATAATTTAGAATAAGAAAATGTGTTTTTCTAAAATAAAATAAAAGATTAAGCGTCAAAATGTTATAAATTTAAGTAGAAAAATGAAAACTAGATAATCAGTATGATTTATATACCCAACTTACATAAAAACACAAAAAAAGTGTAATGATTCAGATAAATTAAACTTTAATTTTTTAAAAAAATTAAATGAATGTAACTCAGTCAATTTTGGGTTTAAAACAAAGTTGTAATATATCAAATCGACTTAAAAAACAACAGTGAATCTAAATATGATGTTAAAAATAGGGGTTACCATTAAGAAACCACAAGATGTATTGCGAATGCGCGTAACGTAAGTGTTAAAAATCTAATAATTTCATAAATAGTGTATTTCAGGATCCCTTTAATCTCCAAAATTTTTTTCAATAAAGGGTCATCTACCCGAAATATTAAGTGATACCAAAAATCGTAATGGACTGTATATATATCTAATTATATATATTATTAAATATATTATGACGTATCAATCGTAACAAAAGTACCTCCTATACGGCTATATGTCAATATAATAAGGATCATAATATATATAATTATATTTTTAAAATACTTTGAAACATAATTATTATAAAAAACTAATTGATGACATTCAAAAACTTCTTATCATATTTTTTTTTTTAAAATGCCAATTGACCAGGAACCTGAATGTATTAAATTATATAAATTACACTATAAAGTAAATTATAATTTTACTATTTAATCAATTATTTTTTTATTGCATTATTATTATTTGTTTTTTTTTTACAGATAAAAAAAATAGTTAAGATTTTTATACCTAGAATAATGTAATATAAAAATTAATAATGAGCAACAATAATATTAAAAACTACTACTCTATGTTGTTATTAATTATGTATTTTCATAGCTGGTTTTAATAGTATATTACATTATTATGTAATGTACTTCATAAGTTGGAAAAATTATTATTATGAAGATGTTTTTTTTTTTTTTAGATCTCAACTACTGTATAAGATATTATATTTGATAAATGTTTAAATTAAATAACGATCGTATAAATTGAAAAAGTAATTTTTTTTTTACCATAGTGGTAAGTATTTGTACTATTCAGTCAAAGTTAAGAAGCTTCCCGTATAATCCAACATCATTTGAACTTTAAAACATATTACACTTTTTTTACTTGTGTTAAATAAATTTTAACAATATATACATCCATAGCCGAAACACTTAGTGACGGAACAATTTTAGTTACTGAAGGAAAGGATTTTTGAGAAAAACGCTCAAGGAGAAGTTACTCAGGTCCCATAAGAAATCTCTCAATTCTGGTGAGAAGTAAAAGAGAAATAACTGCGAACCAGAGGTTTACAGATATTTTCAAAGAAAATGTGAGTATAATTTGCTTTAGTTATTTGATGAGTCGTCATTCCAACGCGTTCTAGTATATTGTGAAGTTTAGTCTTTGACGTTTTGCGTACTTAAAAAAAAAAATAAATAAACGCAATTTATGAAAAAAAAAGAATAGTCAAGAATTAGTAATTTGGGATTAATGAAAGTGTATTATTAAGGTAGCTGAGCCACCTAGTTGTAAAACTAGATTCGTAGTATAAAACGAACCGGAAGGGGTAGATTTAAAAAGATAATAATTATTTAATATTATAACCAAAATATATAAAATTAAAAATCTACCACAGAAATATGATTATTGATTATATATTATAAAAAAAAAAAAATAAATAAAAAAATAAATAAAGTTATTTAATGTTACTGTTTTTGAGGTATTTGACCGACTACGAATAGAATTCTAACTGTATGAAATTTATTATTAAAAGTAATGATGGAAATATTGAAGACCAATATTAAGTTTATTGCTAACTGATCGTCGTTGGATAATTGAAAATGTTAATTTTGTTTTTTATTGTGCGGCTACGATTAAATTCAATGAAATTTTTGAGAGAGCAACAAACATAAACATTCAAGGAATTAAAGATCGATTGTAAATTTCAACGGAAATGAAAAATATCAAGGTTATTAAATTAATAGAAAAATATCATGGTTTATGACTGTAATTAAACATTTATAAATGTATTGTATTTTTTTAATGTATAAAATTGCTATCCTTAATTATTAATTGTTAAATAAGTATTGAGCTTATAACTTTTTTCCAAAAATGTTTATTATTTCCAGTAATTTTTGGTGTTTTGATTTGAAAATTTTATCACAGTCTAATCATATACAAATTAATCTTTTTACAAAATATTTTCAAAATCGTGACTGACAATTTTTTTTACAAGCTTCTAAAATTTGAATATATTTAGTTGAATTGAATATTATATATATATATTTTTTTTTGATGTATGAAAACACTTTTTCGGGTAGAAATAATGGTCCGATTATTACTAGTAGGGTGTGCTCTCGGCAGAAAATCCTGTCTAGTTGGTACTTAATTTAACTCATTTTTCGAATTTCACAAAAGTTTTTCCTTGGGAGAGGAAAAACGACAAAAATATGGCGGAAAATCGGCAAAATTACAGTTTCTGTTATTTTAAATTTTTTAATTTCGTGATAACTAATTGAGTTTTAATCGTAGGGACTTGAAAATTTTTTTGAGTATTAACATAGGTAGTATATAAGTGTGGTAAAATTTTGGAATGAATTATTAGTATAGTGTGTTGTAATATATTGAGTTTCGCTCAGAATCGTATTTTCTAATGCAATATTATTACATTCAAATCTGAATTATAATAAACCACTAATTTCTCCGAGGACCGAAGAGACGAAGGAGGAACACCTAAAATCGACATTCCGATTTTTTATTTTTTATCTACAACTATGCTGTAGGCAGTAGCGGACTGGTCCGGTATGCTGATATTCTATAGCACAATGGGCCGGTGTCGATTTATAAGTTTTGGGCCGCTACTCGCTAGCTAATATTATTATATCTATTATTATTCTTTGGTCCCAGGTAGAAAGTGATAAAGTCAATTTTATAATTTATTTCAATCAAAACTATAGGCAGGTTGTCTGGAGCAGCTATTCCAAAAAGTTATAAGCTAATAATGACTACTGTCACACATACAATATTATATCATGTCCATAATTATGATGATATTTCCATTGTGGTTTGTGATTGCGTAGTTATGAATTAATTAAAACAAACTCATCTTTACATTATAACATATTTAATACCACAGTGGTGTAATGTGTTGTGATATATTTATGTTTATTGGCTTATGGCATTATGTTTTGTTGGATTGACATACTATTAATAAACTACTGTTAAATATTGATAAATGTAAAATTATATCATTTACTAGATCTCGGAATCCACTTATAGCACCATATAATATAAGTCAAACTCCTTTGTTACGTGTTCATGTTATTAGTGATTTAGGTGTGATATTTGATTCTGCTATCACCTATAATAAACACTTATTACATACGGTTAGGAAATCCTCGATGATTTTAGGCTTTATTACAAGAAATTGTAAGGATTTCACTAATCCTGTTTTTTTCAAAACATTATACACTACTTTAGTTCGATCAAAGTAGGAATACTGTTGGTTGGTCGCCTTACTTAAATTATCAATTCAATGTTTAAAAAAAATGTTTTAACCGGTTCCTTCGATTCATGGCCTTCAAATGTAATTTAACTCGTTAGCGTCATTCTCTTTATGAACCACTATTATATTATTTTGATATTGGTGGTTTATCCGAACGAAGAAAAATATATGATATGCAATTTTTGTTTAAGCTCGTCAATGGTTATATAAATTGCCCTGGAATTTTAGGATTTCTCAATTTTTATGTCCCTCAGTGTAAAACTAGATCAACAACTATGTTTTATGTTTTTACACATAAAACAAATTATGCTTCTTCTTCTCCTATGAATAGGATTATGTCAATAGCTAATGATTTAAAAATTGATTTAATTAATTTTAATACGATAGAATTATTTAATAATTATGTAAACACCATTTTTTTAAATATGTTTTATTTTTCTATTATTATATTATTATTATTGTATTATTACTGTGTTATTATTGTATGATTATTAGATATTTGTAGATTATTAAGTTCAGTATAAACTATTTTATTCTAAATTATTGTAATTGGATCGTTAGATCCGTAGAAAATAAATAAATAAATATGTAGGTATCAGAAGATGGTCATCATTTTCAACACGTTTGAAAAATTCAAAAATAAGTATAGGTGTTATAATAATTGAACTAATTTGTTATTGGATGATACATTATTCATGTTTCTTAAAATTCTTTAAATTTATAATCTTCATTATTATTACAATTTTACATTCAGACATCTTTTGTATTGCAGATAAAAAAAATTGTAAACAATTTAAATTTTATGTAGAAATAAAGAGAAATAGGTTACAAATATTTTGTAAAAAAAAAAAAAAATAATTGAAAAACATAAAAATTGATCGAAAAAATGAGTGTAGTACGATAAAAGAATCACTCTGTAGTCTGTACATAAAATGTTGAACTACCTTCAAATAAAATTTTTGAAATATTATAGTTCTCCATTATCTTTGTAATACCTTTATTTTTTATAATTTGATTTCCCGGGATCGGTATGATTTTTATTTCATTTGATACAGAGGTTGTTATATAATCCACTCTATATTTTATAATTTTTGAATTAAATATCGGTTTCTCCTCCGCTTAAATAAATTGATTATTAGTTTCGTTATAGTGTTCCACAACACAGATACGCGATAATAACAATCTGTGTTGGAATGTTCTGGCCAAGCCCGATAAGTTATATAATATAATAGTGTAATTGTATTCGGCTAATATTGTAAGCGGTATCTCATCAATTGTGACGATTCGTCTTTTTATTTCAAAAAGATACGTCAATGGTCGACGATCTGTAATGATGTTAAATTTACGCCCATAGAAATATGGTCGAAAATGTTTTACTCGTCTCGCCCCCTCCACTCGTACAATGGCTAACAATTCCTTTTGTATTACGCTATAGTTAATTTCGGCTCTGTTAATCGTCCTACTCGCGTATATGCTGTCTGATCCTGTGGAACCGGTCCTTGGGATAGGACTGCTCCGATGGCGTATTATTGGCTCGCATCGGTCATTAAATTAAAATTCCCTTTCTCCCAATCTGGATATATCAATGTAATGGTGGATTTATTAATTAATTTTTTAAATCTTCGAACGTGCGTGTGTTCGCACTTATCAGTCCATTTTAGTGGAATAAATATATATATATTTTTTTATTAATAATTATGTAAGTGGTTTGGCGATCGTAGCGAAATTTTTGCTAATAATTTTTAATATGTTATTATTTATATTAATAATACTTAACAAATTGGCGACGAAGAAAATAATAATTTAATTGTAATCACTAGTGCAGTAAAAGTTTCAAGTGTTGCATTCATACTTATACAAAATGACGACTCCTAAGATAGAATCCATAATGAACTTCAATCAAGTTATTGGGTCACCTGGAACCATTGAAACAGATATGGATATTACAATTTTTGAGTCAAAATTAATAAATTTTTTTTTGGTAAATGCAATCGAAAACAATATTCAAAAAAGAGCAATATTATTATCATCCGTCAATGAGGAAATTCACAAAGTACTTTTTAGTCTGTGTGTTCCTAGCACGCCTAACGATATTGAATATGATACTCTAATGAAAA
>JABCUB010000012.1:62587-89777 GCA_013282895.1 Eriosoma lanigerum | reverse complement strand
AAAAAAAAAAAATAATATACACATGTTAAAATAAAATTTCGGCTGTGTATCTATAAAGTCTTTTTCAATATTCAATGTTCTATCTCTAAAAATGGAAACGTTAGATTAATAATCGTCTGTAGAATTGTAATGGAAATAATTAAATTGTATTAATGCTTAAAACAAAGTATGTACATAGTTATGAAATAGTATGTTTGTTAATGGTGGATAATCATAAAAAGAAAAAAAGAAAAATAGTAATAAAAACAATATGTTACTTTAGTATAGGTATTATAATATTATAAGAATTTCAGAATGTTTTTAGGACGAAAACGAATTACAAAAAATATTATTTCTTCTATATTTATCCTTTTTTAAATCAGTAGATTTAGAAAATCGATATTCTTTTTCTTTAAATATTTCCCAATCGGATTTCTGAAAATATAAAATAAATTATACCATGTTAGTAGTTTGATAACTCACATAATATTATATTCAAATACACGAAATCTGGATCAAGTTCAATGTATTTTAAATATTTATCAATGTTGAAAAATCTATTAAAAAATAAATTTGACAAATTACACGATTTTAAGTCAGTCAGTGAAATTTTATTAGAATGTTTCGGTTTAACCATGTATTTGGAGAAGGCTTAAGAAAAATAAGTAGAGCAGATAAATAGTAAAATATATGTTAGCAGGTTAGGTATAAGTACAACGTACAAGGTTAAATAGGGAAGTGTATTAATTTTGTCGGATTATACGTATTTCATAATTCTAGCAGAGATGTTTCCTAAATCCTAATGAACATATTATAATGTTATTCTTATTTTTATATTAGGGGCAGGGGCTATTAACTATATTGAGGTTCAGTCAATGGCAGTTTTCTTAGTCGCTAGTCCACAATTATCCTTTAAATGTTATTATTTTATTAAAATCATTCTTAATTAAAATACGTATATAGTAGGTAGGTTTATTTATTTATTTAACTTTATTTATTTCTTAAACAAGAAATTTTAAAGTAATTTTACAATAAAATAATATATCTAGGTTTTTTGAAATACATTGTTACAAAAAAACAAATTAAAAGATAACTAAACTAAGAAGTAGTCTCAGAATCTAATCGATCCATAAGTAATCGCAACATGCAGTGAATGTGTTGGTTGTATTCATATGAAGAAGAGCAAGTAGGAACTAAAATATCGAGTGACTCCTAGTATGATAGACGGGAAGAAAATAGAAGGTAGGAGCATCAATAGTATCAAAGAGAAAATAAACAAAACATCAGCATCAATCTGGCGCAAGGCCAGAGTAGGAATATTAATGGTAAAACGGATAAGAGAATAATCATGGCATGGATGATCGAGTTTCATAACATAAGCATTCATATAATATGAAACGATTTTGAACTTTTTTCAATCGCAGTTTATCCTTCTCGAGATAAGGTATCCAGATACAGATTCGTACTTAAGGATAGAACAGACCAAGAAAAAATGAAGCGAGTGAAGGCAATAAACAAAAATGAAATGGCAAGTATTTCTTTTGTATATATGTGATCAAGTGGAGAACCATTTAATGGTTTTAATGGTTTTTAACCTTGGTTTTATTATTAAAATAAAATTGAAATGCAAAATTTAAGTATATGATTAATAATAAATTATAGTAATTTTAATATAATTATATGGAATAAATATTATTCATGCCTTATTTACAATCCAATGTTTAAAATTTGTGTTTAATAAATTAACATTATAGAAATTTTGATCATTAATAATATTCATACATTTCATAGATTGTAAATATACTTTGTATATATTAGTGTTCTTATTTGTGTTATTGATTTTAATCAAAAAATCATCCTTAAATGGTAAAATTAAATATTGTGGATTTATATCATCATCGAAAGATGGAATGGGAATTAATTGTATCCCACCATAACTATCCAATTCTTTTAATAAAATGATTAAATTGTTACAACTTTTATCTCCGTCATTAGTCAACATTACTTCTATATCATATGAAATAGGATATATTTCTTCTTTTATTACTAACCAATTCGATATCAACTTTGGGTGAAAAGAATACATACTGATTGTTTTGTTATATAAATCATTATAATTTTGTATTATCTAAACATAATAGAAATCAAATATTATATAGTAATAATTTGGATAATTTTACAAACCCAAAAACTTATTTGACCAAGATAATATAACTCTCGAAGTACCAATATAGATGACTTTAGTTGTGAAGCAATCAAGAAACATTCATTGTGTTTTAGTTAACACTTAGCTAAGCATACTATGAAATGTTTTAATAATGATGTCAAATCATCAATAGTAATAAATACATTTTGTCTTTCTAAACAGTTATAAGTATCATTTTTTGAAAATGCTAAATAAATAATGTTAAACAATATGTAAAGTGTTAAATATTTCAACATCATTGTACAGAACATACAATGTTGAATACAACAGTAAATAATTGAAATAAAATTTATAAACAGTGTATTGTTGACAAAAGCTTTACATCCTTGTTTCCAAAGAAACTACCAAATTTTCAATAAGAGGTTTTTATGACAATTAAGTTTAATTTTTATAATTACAATAAATTTATATTTAAATACTTAAATTGAAAATGTAATTTTAATTTTTGTAAAACTCTTTAAGTTGTAGATCAATTGGTTTCAATATAACTTTATCCTTTAGATTTATAACTCACCCAGGTTAAAGACCATAAAATATTTGTCTTTGATCTTTTCTAGTGACAAGCATTTCATAGTCTGGATCATCTTCAATTTTAAAAAGTTTGTACCCATACATTTGAGCTTAAACAAAGCGTTTTCAAGATACTTTTTCAGGATCTGCCAAATAACCTTGATTGGCTGCACTTGAGTAATATAAAATTGCATCTTCAGGTGGAATCATACGTCTTGGTATTGTTTCTCCTAAAAAATAAATAAAAACTTTATCAAATATTTATTATTAATTAAAGAAGGTGAATTGTTAATTTATTAATTCGATGTTTTTGTCTTTAAACACTAAATAGTAAATTATATTAGTTTATTGTCTTGTGTTTTATAAACAAACTAGATTGGTTATGAAAGTTTACATAAAATTTTTAATGATAAAAGAATCAAACTAATCATTTTTACTGCAGCTAGAAATTGATTATAATAAACATGTAACATTTTCCTCATAAGAATATACATAAGCAGACATGAATTTATCCAGGTGGATAAATAAGAAATTAAATAACTACATATTAGTAGACAGCTGGGTAAAATTTTGTATGAAAGACATATGACGCATGCGAGAAAGTAGTGCAATATCAGACCACTTCCTTGTTTGAACTAATTAAAAAGTTAAATATATAAGTTAATAATAATATAATAGATGTTCCAATTATTTAGAATTAATTTTACAATTCGTATTGGTTGCCTAACCTAAGCATTTTAGCAAATTTGAAATAAGTTCTAATATTATTTAGAACACTAAATTTATATCACATATGCAGTCTTTACTAGTGAACAAGTAATATTAGTTTAAAAAATGTGTGAATACATAATAACATCTATTAAATGTCTAAATTGCTTAATCAAAGTTAATATTTAGAGAAAAATAACTAAAACTTATTGGTTATTCTATGAAATGTCAATGATCATTTCACTACTATTCTGGAATAGAAAGTCAATACTTCTAGCAGTGGTGGTTCGTGTACAGTGGACAAGGCGATCACCGCCGAAGAAGTAAGGGCCTCTTCTAAAATTGTCATAAATGGATTTTAAAGCATATGTAGTATATGATTAGACTTTGATAAAATAATCAAAACTATAAACTAAAAACTGTAGGAAATGTTAAACATTTTTGGAAAAAAGTTCAAAGTTTTATATTTAGCCAAAAAATCAACCAATCCATTTCAAAATTTTACTAACCATAAATGTTACCTATGTTAGTACTTAAAAACATTTTCAAGTCCCTACAATCAAAACTCAATTAGTAATAAAAAAATAAAAAAAATATAGAATATCAAAATATCTATACTTTCTTTATTTGGAAAATCAAAAAAACCATCTAAAATTAACGATGCAGTAATAATAAACGCACAACCATCACCTGCAGAATAAAAATAATGCCCATTGAGAACACTAAGTGATTAAGCACTAAAAACAAAAGTGCCATTAAAGTATCACTTGGTGCCTAGATCGAGATGTCCTGGCTGTAGTCACGCACAGCAATATGTAATCCAAGCGCAGTATAAGGATAACTACGGTATGAATCGGTATGTTATCGATTCGGTTATATAATAACGCGTTTTAAACGGTTTTCATAGAAATATTTTTATTAAAAAATTAACCGTTTTAGGCGTCGGCGTTGGCAGGTCCAAGAAAGAGGCAATAACAAACGCTGCAGCAAACCTCATAAAAATTATGATACTGTAATGATGACATTCGTTAAAAATAACGATTATTTATACCTAATTTCTTTGTTACCTAATAGTTTATTTCCCACAAATAAGCAACTATTTTTTTCAATTAACATTATATCTTTATATATACTTTTGTTATACGTATAGTATATAATGTTTTCATTTTACTTTTGTTTATACAACACTTAACATAACTTATTAATATTTTTTTCCCTAAATTTTTTTTTAAAATATATATATATATATATATATATACTCGTATATATGTTTTATTTTTGTTCGTAAATAATGTGTATTAAATTTTTTATATTATATTATTTTATTGCGATAGAATATTCGTTCAATATAATATACGTATACAAGCCAAGAGACATGATGGTGAAGAAATAGCATAAACAGATCCTCAAAGCAAAAAAAAATGTAATTAATTATATTAATTAAAATTATATTAACCATTAGTAATCATTTATATTTTTAAAGATGTTTGAGATTATAATAAATGAATTATCTGTTTTGCATAACAATGATTTCACCCTATTCCTTGTAAAGTAAACATTAAAAACACGGCACTAGATAAAAAACAGATTAATATGTTATCCAGAACTTTCGTACTAAAGAGATAAAGAAATTAAGAATATTTAAATTTTTTTCTGGTTTGATGGAGGGTGGGGTGGTTAGGTCAAATACTCAGCTGTCCCTCCAACTTCAAATGATCGCGCCGCCACTGTGCGGCAATATTTACTTAACATTGGCAATAAAGCATCAAGTACAATTAAAAGAAGTATTAATAAGGAGATATTATGCAAGACATTTATTGTTAGACCTAAGAAAATATTAAATTCCATAAAATTTAATAAAATAAAATGCAAACTAAACTTTAGTCATTTTGTCCCCCTCCCCCCACCAGATAAGTCATCAGTTCATTACTATCAAATTAAAAATGTGTTGTTAACAGTGATTTTTTAAACATATTATTATTAACTAAAATAAAAAAAGTGGGAAGGCTAATTGTGGACGTTCCTCCTTCGTTCCTTCAGTCTTCGAAGAAATTAGTGGATTATTATAATTATCAAGATTTGAATGCAATGATATTGCATTAGAAAATACGATTCTGAGCGAATCTCAATATATTGCAATATAGTATACTGATAATCCATTCCAAAATTTACCACGAATGTAAATTAAATATGTAAATATACAAAATAAATTTCAAATCCCTATGAACAATATTCAAGGAGTTATCATTTCATGATAAAAATTGTCAGTCACGATTTTCAAAATATTTTGTAAATAGATTAAATAGTATAAAACAGGCTTCTATAAAAAATTAATACTGTTAAATCAAAAATTGCAGGTAATATTAAATATTTTTGGAAAAAATTCAAAGCTCTATATTAGCCAAAACACAAACCAATCCTTTTCAAAATTTTACTAAACGTAAATATAACTAATGTTAATACTCAAAAAAATGTTCAAGTCCCTACGATCAAAACTGAATTAGTTATCACGAAATAAAAAATGACAAAAATCGTAATTTTGCAAATTTTTTGGTAGTTCTTCTTCTCTTAGGGAAAAACTCTGGAGAAATTCGAAAAATATGCTTAATAAAGTACTAAGAGGACACGATTTGCTACCGAAAGTATACTTCACTTGTGATAATCGGACAATTATTTCTATCCGAAAAAATTGTTTTTATACATAGAAAAAAAAAACATCTATGTAAAAACAATACATTCCTCGCTCCGCTCAGAATCTAATTAAAGTAATTCTTATGAGCTTAAAGCTTGTGCCTTGTGTAGTAGTATAAAAACAAAATAGTAGTTTATTATAATTAAGATTTGAACGCAATGATATTGCACGAGATTTTAACAAAGTAAGGCGATTAAAAAATACATAGTATAACATAATAAAGCTTCCACAATCGCAAGGTTGATCTGCCGTCAATATTAAATTTGTCCAATTTTATTTTAAATTTTAATATTAAAAACATATACAAATGTCGTTATGTTTTTTTTAAAATAATAGCTGTAATTAAAATATATTCATTACTAAGATATATTGATATCCATGGTAATTTATACTTTAGTTATTAAGATCATGTAACAAATTGAAACATATTTGTAATGTTAATAATATTATATTGTTATAAATATTCTATTTTTATACTTAAACAAGTTCTTAATTAAAACGATTAATTATTTGTTATGAATATGAATATCTCAGAGAATAAGAAAAAAAGTGAAACGGAAAAAATGATATTAAACTATTTTAAAATAAATGATATTAATATTGATTTGGAATTCTTATTAAAAATTGTAACGAGAAAATATTTAACGACCATAAAATTAACAAAGAATTAACTTCAAGTGTGTTGAGTATTTCTTCACAATTCGCAAACAAATTATACTTCACAAATATACTCTATGACGATATAAGCGTTTTAAGAACCACTTAAATATGATTGAAAAATTATTTTAAAAAATTGAAATTTTACAACGGAATCAGAAATTAGATGATTCCTTTCAGATTTCGGAGCATGAAGAAAACGAAAAACAACACGATCGAAATGTATATGAAGAATCCTTATTAGAAGTCGACAAGTACAATATTTTATATCAATATCCAATTTTTTGCAATGTTTTGGATATTGCATTTACATACAATAAAAAAGTTGGATAATGAACTTTTACAAAATATGACATAAATCGCAATATTAATGTACCTGCCTATGATCCTATCATATATAAAGAAGATATATAGAACCCAGTTTAAAAACTTCCACGAGAAACTAATAAAAAATATCCGAAGGAGTCTCCACTTCAGAATCAGCAAAATAACCTCCAAAACTAGACATAACGAGCCAGAGTTCTAAAAACTAAAGACATTCTATATGTATAAATAATGGATATAACATATATTTTTTATCTCAATAAATATAATGTATATCTAGAATGTTAATATGAACCAAAATATTTGAAAAATCATTAATCATAAGTTGAAACATTTCTCATAAATAATTATAAAAAACCAAAAATTGTATTACAAAATATACCTATAGAGAAGATAAAAAGTAGACAGTCAATAAATGTTATTTAAACAAATCAACGCAGACATAAAATAAGCAGATTCCAAAAATAATAACAATACTAATTATGATTTATAATAATTACTGTTCTGACTCGTAAAAAATCGTGAAAACGTAATTATTGTCTAATATGGTTTCCAACTGGTAATATATGCTCGCTCAAAAGTGTAATACTATTAACTATAGCAACGTAATTGTTAAAGAAAATTTTCTGACGATTACAGCATAACAACAAATTGTCTCATTGCGCCCTGAACGATTCAGGGCAAAGCACGTACGTGTTTGTTTTTACACATCCTTGTATAAAACAAAAGCAAATATGGGAAATTGTTTTGCGAAAAAAAGGAAGGACACCAAAAATAAGAATGATCGTGTGAGGTACGCTTTAAATTTACGCTTTCTTAGTAAATTTACTAAGATGCTATTTTATTTTATTGTTATTTAACTATATGTATATATTTATGTACGTTATTTTTTTAAAATTATTTAATAATATAATTGCGTTGTTAGGTGTTGTTTATTATTATCTACGTTACACAACATATTGGCTCCCTAGCGGCGAATTGAATCCCTAGGAACAATGTTAATCGTAGTGAATTTATTTACTCAACATCTTTTCATTTATTTTAAAATTTAAATTAGCCAACAACAACATTTACAAACACTAGACAGAATTATTATACGATAGTTCCGTATTCTAAATTATTTGCCCGTAATAAAATTGTATTATTTATCTCATGTCTATTTAACTTTATAGCGAATTAAAAAAATAATCGAAAATCACAAGTAATTTTTATTTACCGTTAATCTTTGTTATTTTATAAACCATTTAAAAATAAACGTTTAAAATTTAATATCAATGAAAAATTCTGTCCTATAAATAATTTTAAAATTTACAAAGATATACCAAATGGTATTTAGAAATGGAAGAAACCAGTACCGAACTGGTTGAACAAACAGGTACAGTATCAGTTGGAGTCCCGCCAAGAAGAAAAAGATAGTCTATGTAAATTGATAAAATTGTTCTAAAATATACACAACTTTTCTTATTGAATTAAAAATAATCATAAAGGCATTATTGGTCTTGGTACTCTTGGTAATTTTTAATACTTATTTGGACATTTTTTAATGTATATTTTAGAGCTATAAGTCTATATGCCTGGTTATATACTACAGATCACATTAGTCTATGAACCTATACAAATAACATATTGTTTATTCACTAAACAATTAATATTTACCTATAAATAATTTTCTTATAAGTTATTGGTGCAATCGAAAATTCTGGTAATAGCTATGATATTCTGGTGTTGATTACCGAAAAACAATTTCAATTCATGTACAAAATTACAAACTTTAGTAAGTTTTTTGTCGTACAACTTATAAATTTAAACCCGACGATTATTGTGCAAACGTTTTTTGGTAAAATACTACTCATTATGCCAAATTTTAAATAAATCGATTTATATATTTAAAAACAATGCCAAGCATATATAACACAATGTAACTAATAAACGCCAAAATATACGAAACCGACAAAAAATGTTCCCACACGCAAATATATTGCAAAAGTGGCAAAAATGTTCCTATCTGAACTCCAAATAAATCGGTTTATATTATGTAGTATATACTACTTCGATTTATTCGAATACGTCGTATAAGTATCTGTATCTTAATACGTCGTATAAGTATTTCATGTACAAACTTTAGTAAACTTTTTGTTTAAATAATGGTTCTTTATCAAAAATTCGCATCATTCTGCTGAATTTTAAATAGATCGGTTTATATTTAAAAACATATCCAGACACTATGGTACAAAATGTAGCCTATAAACGCCAAAAGATGCAAAACCGACAAAAAATATACGCACACTTAAAAATATTGCAAAAGTGGCCGAAAAGTACGTATCTGTCGGCTAAACTCCAAATAAATCGGTTTATATCAAGTAGTATGTACTACCCTCGATTTATTTGGGCACGTCGTATAAGTATTATTTGTATCTTAATACGTCGTATAACCAATAAACGCCAAAAGATGCAAAACCGACAAAAAAATGTACGCACACTTAAAAATATTGCAAAAGTGGCCGAAAAGTACGTATCTGTCGGCTTAACTCCAAATAAATCGGTTTATATCAAGTAGTATGTACTACCCTCGATTTATTTGGGTACGTCGTATAAGTATCTGTATCTTAATACGTCGTATAACCAATAAACGCCAAAATATGCGAAACAGACAATAAATGTACGTAAATATATTGCAAAAGTGGCGGAGCGCCAAGTTAGCAGCGAACAGAATAGTGAATACTGAACGGTGTTGGCCGGTGGTAAACTAGCAAAAGATTCAGAGTATTTCGTTCCATCGTCCGAATCATCGTGGAGATCATCGGTTGCAGCACCTTTACTGCAAATGGCCACGGAGGCTGCGTGATTTTTATTCCTAATAGAGATGTGAACGGTGTAGTTTTGATTGGCCCAATTTTTTAGCGCCAATTTCAAGTAATTAATAATTTATGTATATGATTGTACTATAATAGATGATATGATATATAAACAGGTGGGTATCCAGTATTTATACTATCTTAATTCATTTTAATTTTAATTTTTTTTTTTCAATATGATTACTTATTGAACATGGCAACTCTGGAAAATATTGATTATTTTAAACAATTGTTAATTTTTTATTAAAATTTATTGAATGAAATCCATTTAAAATTAATTAATCGATTATGATAAGAATAACGCATTAAAATTATACGTATAAATATATAAACATTTAATACATAATTATTACCCACATTTCGGTCAAATCATATTTCCCGATATTTCAAAATTCATAATATTGTGTTCTATTGGCCGTACCTCGTACATAATTATATATATTATATATTTTTAGATAAATCTTTAAAGTTTAATATTTAGACAGATAATAAACCAACCCGTTGTCCCAGGTCCTATTTTTATGTGCACCATGACACACAATGTGTACCACGAATGTACAAGTGTGCACTACGGTTTACAAAACAAAAATTATTGTACAATAAAATTATTCTATGATTAATTTTAGTGAAAATAATAGTAATTATTTATTTTGGATAATTATAGTAATTACATATTTGTTTATCATCAATATAAAAACAAATGATAGATTCTTCACCATTAATTATACTTGATGAATAATAAAATTTGATAAATAATGAAACACATGCGAATGAATAAACGATATCTCTGATCAATACTAATGACATCATAACATAGTCCATAAAGCCTACAGTGTATGTAAGATCAATCTAACCGAGTGCCTGATTTGTGAGTTGTGACTAATAAAAAAGAATTAAAGAAATGAATAACAGAAAAACAAATCTTGACTTCTTTAAAACTTTAAAAAAAAATTTAAAATACCTTAAAAATGAACAAATTCTTGATAAAAAAATCCAAATTATCAGATTCTGAAAATCGTTCTAAGTCTGATACTGAAATAGATTTTTCTCGTTGTAAGTGTTTGTTGTATTAAATTATACTTAGGTATTTGACTATAAAATTATTATTATTTATAAAGTATGTTATATAATATATAGAGTAATGTCTTACAATTATTATTAGTCACTTTGAAATTTTGAATAATATTTTGTGTTTTACTAAGTTAATATTGTATACGTACTACAGCTAATCTATAGAATAGTTTGCAAAATATTTTGACTCTTTTTGAGCTATTTATTAATATTCTTTAATCTAGGCCTATTCTATAATTAATGGTACTACTGATAGTATTAATATCTTTACTTTTATATTTATCACCATTATCTTATTAATACGAGTATAAATTATTTGATTTATTTGATTTATATAATTTTTAACTTATAATTAAAGTGTAGTTGCATTTCAGATTTATCAATATTATTGAATTGATACAAACTAGTAACTACCTATACTATTTAATAATTAACTTTACTTATACGTTATAGACATATTTTGTTACTGTCAATTCATTTTATCTCTAATATCATTTATATTGTATATGCTTATTAATTATGCATATTTTCGACTAAATAATTTTAGATTAATATACAAATTAAATGTTTATTTGTTTTAATTTTTTTTTCAATGATTGATGGCTTTATTTCATTGCTATATGCTTATTATAATTTTAACAAAAATACTGTCTATGTTTTGCATCAAAACTAAATTTATTTTATTTTAATTTGCTTTTTTGATAGCTTCTTCCGCTTCTGGTTCTTGTGAGAATAATGTTATTTTGAGAAATAGAATGGATATAGATTAATTAAATGGAAATGGTGATAGTCCAAACATTGTGAATGGTAGTGAACAAGTTGAAGATGTTGAAAGTTGTCTAAAAAATGTTGCACATAATGAAAAAAAAATTCTGAATTTCAATTTAAACTTTGAAAAGATTTCTTCTTAAAGTGGTAGAAAAAAAGTTTAATGTAAAATTTGTTTTCGTTACCCACAAATTGTTTTAATGCATTATAAACAAAAAAATCATTTACCTCCTATATGTACAGAATTAGGAACAGTTCATAGGAGACATATATTAGATAACCATTTAGAATCTAATAATACCATAAAATGATAATAATTATATATACAAATACTAAACATTTTACCTATTAAAAAACCTAGTATAGATACCCTCGACTCTTCTTATGACAAATTATCAATTTTAAACTAATTAATTTTTTTAAAATAATAGCTAATTTATTTAATTTATATGATACCTAACTAGTTACTTTATAGAACATTTTCCATTCCTGTGTTCTGCCAAATGATTTCCACGATGAATTGTCGATGCCTTCGTCAGTTCCGTGTTATTTATATCTATAGTCAGTTTTTTTATAGTTATTAAACTATAACTTGAATATTAAGGCATTCTTTTGTACGCTTGGCATGATACTTTTCAAGCTAAAAATGTGTATTAAGAACTCACTATTCTAAGAAAAATATAAATTACTTTTTCTTAGATCTTTTTTTTAAATTATTGTAATATTATAAAAAAAATAATCCCTTCAGGAATACTTAAATCTAAATATGAGTATATAATTTTGTACGATCTAGGATAATATCAAGAAATCTTCATTGTTATTAAAAATAATTTCAAATTTATTACATAAACCGATTAATCGATTATATAACAATTTTATCTGGGTATTTCCTTATTAAAAAATTACATTGTTTGCTGGTATAAGTTTCTATGTTTATTGTCAGGTTTTTCTATAATATTTTTTTTTAAAGTAATATAAGTAAGTAGGTATGTTTTCATTTTCAAAATAAAAAGTTTCTGTATTTAAAATGGATATTGTAATAAAACAATTATAGCACATTTTGATTAAATTTAAAGTTTTTAAGTCACAAATGCATTTTTTTATTCGGTATTTCTCGCATATTTTAGTTCATTAAAATCTATAAAAGAAAAATAAGTACGTTTACATAATTTAAAAACGATAATGATATTATATATTTCAATTTTCAACAATTAGCAATCAATTTTCATAACGTCAATGTACCATAATATAAAATTAACATCATATTCAAAAAATGTCAGGTTGGATTAATAGTAGGGACTGGTGTTTTCAGGGTTGTGGCCTATCCTAGCCCGCCCTTAACGACGCTACAAAATACAATTATTCCATGATATTATTTAAAATATTTTACATGCACAATTATCTAAAATTTTAATAGCAAAATTGTGTTTTTCGATTTTTGTGGTTACGCCGTTTTTACAAAATACAGTCGAATTATGTAAATAACTGCATATTTACAAAATAACAATAAAATTTAACTTTTAACTAGATATATCATTATTTATAGTTATTGTTTTCCAATGTAACAAAGTTTTATTCGTCTTTTTACGTACATTTGTGAACATATATATTTAAAGCAATTTAATAAGTACATATTATTTTAAAATAAATCGTTTTGTATATTTTTAATTTATAATAACTGATGTAACAAACCACTTTGTTAATTATGTACAAAGGGAATTATATATATTATAGTTTGTATTACATAAATCTTTATGGATATGTCGTATAAGACTATCAAGTGAAAACTTGATAAACTTGATAAACCCGCGATCATTGTGCATGTTATTCTTAAAGATGGTTCTTTGACAAAAATACTCATCAGCTTACTAAATCCCAAATAAATCGATTTATATTTAAAAACAACGTCAGGCACAATAGTACACGATGTAATCAATCAACGTCAATATATGCAAAACCGGAAAAAAATGTACGCACACGCAAAATTACTGCAAAAGTGGCGGAGCATAAAGTGAGCAAAATAAATAAACGTAAACGTCGGCCGGTGGCGAACTGAACAAAGGTATCGATCCAAAATACGTATTAGTTTACTGAATTCCAAATATATCGGTTTTATAAGGTACTATATGTACCACTCCGATGTTGTTTTGACTGTCCCGATTTTTTAGCGCCAATTTCAAATAATTTATATTGACATGACATATAATATGTTTATACTACAGGTTGTGGCAGTGAAACGAGCGATTAAAAAATAATTCCGGAAAACTCTGTAATCAATGCGGACATACTGATATTTTAAAATTACGTTCTACATATCTAAGCATTTAGTAATCATGGATCGTTGGACATTTTTGATCGAAGACAATTTTTTGACTGTTATTAATGAAAATGAAGATATTGTCCATAATTTATGGATGAGTGACGAGGCTCATTTTCACCTGTCCGGATACGTCAATAAACATAACTTTCGGTACTAGAGTGACATAAACCCTAGTGAAATTTATAAGTGACGGTTTGGTGCGCTTTATCTTCTTTAGGGATCATAAGCCCGTATTTTTTCGAGAATGAACGTGGAGAGGCAGTCACCGTTAATTCAGAACGGTATTCCCAGATGTAGCAAATTTTTTTTATTCCACAACTTGCTCAATATGGAATAACTGGATGTTTTCAACAAGATGGAGCTACGAGTCATACAGCTAGAGTAAGTATGAATATTCTGAATTGTTTCCGAACCGTCTAATTTCTCAAAATGGGGGTATTCCTTGGCCACCCCGATCGCCTGATTAAACAGCCTGTGATTTTTTTCTGTTGGGGTATATTAAAAATAAAGTATACCAAACCACACCGAGAACAATTGATGATCTCACACAAAGAATACAAGAAGAGGTGGCACAAATCTCTCGGGAAATATTATGAAATGTCATATCCAGTTTTAAAAGACGCCTTAACGAATGCATGCTTCGAAATGGACACAATCTTGTGGATATCATTCATAAAAATTAAATACAAAATTAACACTTTTAAAATCTTTTTTTATATACTTTCAGATGGTATGAATAAATTTATTAAAAATAATCTTTTTGGTTTTTTTGTTATTTTAAAATCGCCCGTTTCACTACCCCACCAAGTATAATAAGGATGATCGACATTATGTAATGAAATTTTTATATTATGTCAAATGCGAAACGTTATAGTGGTGAATGATTAATGCTTAAATCCATATACTCCGGGACTTATTTAATGCCGGGTTGCATAAACGTTTAGTCGTTCACTAAATATAGTAACTAAGAGCTAACAAAGTAACAACTAGATGCAATTTGCTGCCGAAAGCATACTCTATTCGTAGTAATCAGACCATTACTTCTATTCAAAAAAGGGTATATAATATATTTTTTCATAGATATCATTCTTCTATAATTCGGTTATTTCTCAAATGCAATGCAATCTATTTAGTAAATAATAATTTAATACTAAGAGTATCTACACGTTAATTTATACAAATTTGTAAATAGTACTAATAAGAGGCCGTCCAAAAGATATCAACAATATCATGTAGACATCTTAATGAGAGGTCCAGGGAACAAAGTTTAAGAATGTCAAAGGTACATTGCATTTGGTGGGGACCTGTAATGTTCTAATTAAATATCCTCAGAATGTCTTGATTGGATATCCTGAGTTTATCATACATGATTTATCCTGGGATATATGATATAGGACTTCTGATATTGTAGGCAGGAAATACAATAATTAACTTCAGTATCTCCCTGTGCTATGTGGATTTTATTAAACCATTGATTAATTATACATAATTATAATTAAGTAATAATTAATAATTATAAATAATAAAATAAATCAATGATTAAACTCTATAACTATTTTATCTAAAATGCAATAAAATATAAATTATAAATTCATTTTCTGTTAATAATGATTATTATTTAATCCCTTTACTGTCATATACAAATTTTTCCAAATTATTTATATTTTTAACTCTTCTACTTTTTAATTGTGTCGTAAACCTTTGTATTTAATTATTATTTATATTATCACCATGATATTTTATTATGTTGCATACTTAGTATAATAAGCTACTACAAAAACAATATGATAAATTTGTTTATATTAATTATAATAATAATATAAATTATTACTTATTAGGTTGGTTAGGCTATATTATATTGTATAATATTAATAAGTTATAGTTATAACGTATATAGGTATAACTACTACTATAGGAATATATAACGTAGTTATACAATTAAAAACACTAATTATAATATTATAAGATATTTCAATTTTCAACAATTAGTAATCAATCATATTACGTAAATATAATATTGTAAAATTAATATCATATTTAAAAAATTGGTGGCTGCCTTTAGCAACGCCATTGGTCTCTACAGACGAAATAAAAATCCTTCCATAAAATAATACGAAATATTTTACATTCACATAATTATCTAAAATTTAATAGTAAAATCGTGTTTTTCAATTGTTTGTGTTAAATAATTTGTAAAATTATTTGTTATGTATATTTTTAATTTATAATAACTGATGTCACGACCTACCCTGACAGTTATGTCTGGGAGTATAATATATTATATTATGTAATATGTACGACTTTAAATTGCTTTCTTATTTTAATTTTAGATTCTGAGTAAACCGAGGAATGGATTGGTTTTACAAAGATGTTTTTTATTTTATATCCGAAAGCACGATTTCGAGTATGAACTGATTACCACAAATGAGGTATGCTTTTAATAGCAAATTGTGTCTAGTTGGTACTTTATTTATCTTATTTTTAAAATTTCTCAAAATTGTTTCCCTGAGAGAAGAAAATCTACCAAAAAGTGGCGGAATATCGGCAAAATTACGGTTTCTGTTATTTTAATTTTTTTTTACTTCGTGATAACATAACTAATTGAGTTCTGATCATAGGAACTTGAACATTTTTTTTAGTATTAGCTAATCCTCTTATGCCTAGGAATGCTATACAATAATAAATTATTATTTATTCTTTAAAAAATTGGTCCGAATTTTTAAATCCTTGAGGGAAACGTTTAAAATTTTATAATCCGAAATCTGTTATAAAGGCAGTTCTAGGGTAGTTGCCCGGGTAACTCAGTTGGTAGAGCACGAGACTCTTAATCTCAGGGTCGTGGGTTCGAACCCCATGTTAAGCGTCACTTTGTCGTATCACTCACGCAATTAGGTTGATTTGAAAAAGTACAACACGATACGACAAAACTTTTATTTTATTTTCTCAAAAAAAAAACACAAAACAATAGTTTATTAAAAAAAAGTAAAATCCAAAAAACAGCCGTTTATAATAGATCGAATTATCAAACGACATACTCACGACACTAAACAGACAACTCAAAGCCGACTCGCAGAAAAGAACATATTATCCTGCAGGTTTTTATTTTTGTGCTGTTCTTGCACTTATTTATTCAAGGTGTCTGGTGTATGTGTGTGTGTCTGCCATTCCAAAAATCATATTATTAAAATTGATATAATATAAATCTATATACGACAGCCTCTATCATTCTTCGTTTACATTTATGGTCACACTCTAATGTTGAACCCTGGTACCGCCTGGGTTTGATCTATTTATAAACGTAGAATAAATCATTCATAAACAAGCTTAAGCAAGTTTCAGTCACACAACGACGTTTCCTGCTTAAAATTTTAAGACCATCCGGGGTATCATTTCAATTTTTTTTACAATACGCATATTTTTATGTTGGCCACAAATTATTTTTAAATAATATTTTTCATTAAAATAATACAACACAACTGTGTGTTTTAATTAGGCAATACGTTTTTTAAGCGAAGTTGTTTAATTTTCATAATATGGCATATACCTTACAAATAACCTTGCGTAATTTTAATGACAACCCTGGCGAACATCGACGAAATGTTTTATTCAATGACGAACTGTCAACAATCTCACTCTCGGTTCTTTTATGGATCGAAGTAATTCTCTTTATTTTACTTTTTATTGTTATGATCGCGAAGAATCCTTATTGGTACGATGTGGAAATGGTAGTAAAATTGTTATTGTTTTTATAGATATTTCAGAAAATTCTGTTTGAGCATAATATATTCAAAATTCGTTGACGGCATTTTGTATTCTAGTATTGATTTCCATTTTCAAGTCGTTATCTTGCGTTAGAAGATGACCAAAGTACTTAAAATGTGTCACTCTCTTAAATGTTTATCCTTCTAGTTTCTACATTCATAAATTGCCTTTGCTGATATTCTTTATCTTGACGACTTATAGTCATGTATTCCGTTTTTTCATCATTAACATATAATCCTACTTTTCGTGACATAGTCAAGAGTTTTCCACATAATCTTTTTACCTTCTCTTCATTATTTTCTAATAATACTATGTCATCAGCATAGGCAAGGATGTTTACATTTGAATTTCCTAGTATTATTAAGCTTAGGCCCATTAAAAAAACACGTACTGCTATACAATTTTAAAGTTCTCGCGCGTTTTATAACAATGACGAAATTTAAATGGTCTTTTTATAATACGTGTTACATTATATGTTTAATAAACATTGTTTATATATTATAACTATATGATTTCTCCAAAAACGGTAGAAACTTATTTACTGAATAATAATCATACTTAATATTAATAATTAATGTTAATAATTTTTTTTTTTCATTTTGTTTTCTATTAATTTACATTAACTAACAAACAAATTAACAAAGCTATATAATTGTCAATAACTATTGAATATAATATAAAATATATAAAATTTAGGATTTTGTGTAAGCAAAGATGAAAATAAACGGAAAGAAAACTTGTATGAGTTACAGAAACAATGGAAATATATTAGGTATGTAAATTGCAAATGATCAAATGAAATAATAACAATAATTTTAAAAAAAAATCATTAAACAATAATATTATATTAATGAAAATAAAATCATTCTTATAAGTTATAAAAAAAACGTAAAAGTAAAATTGTTTACTAAATATTGTTATACAGTAAGCATTTCATTAATGGTTAATTTGATTCGTCTAATAATATTAATATTAATGCCTTTGCCAAATATTTTCTTAGTACTAAAATCACTAAAAGTACTCACTAATGTATTCTTATATTTTTTATCAGTACATTGTATTGAGATATTTAAATATATATTCGTCTATAAGAGGGAGGAAACGCACATGTTTTCAAATTTAAAAATGTCCTTCTAAATTCAAAATTATTATCTAGGTAAACTAATATAATAAAGTACCAATTTCGGTCTATAAATTAATTTGATAATTGAAATTATATTTTATTTCGTATAGGTACTTTTCAATTTCAGTTTAAATTACAAAAATAATATTAATTATAATCTTATCTTACCTTATTTTTCTTAAAATTATTAAATAAAATTAATAATATGAATTATTATAAAAAAACCTATACTCGATGGGCGATTACCAAAAGTAAAATATCGGCCTATATTAATATCGTTTAAAGTATATTGGCCAGTAAAATTATGCACAATTATAGGTAACAATGACGAAAAAGCTATTTACACTGTGTGTTACATATGTGTTTATATATACCTATTTATGGTTTTTCCAAAAACGGCAGAAATTTATTTATTTGACAAGAAACCTCATGAGACACAGAAACAATTTAGAAAATATATTATGTATGTTAATCGATTATATGAAATATTTTATTCCTGTATTTGCAGCACGTCATAGTTCCTGAAATCTTAGATTTAGTCCTGATTTAATATCAATCATATAATTACATTCTGATTCTGAGCAAAGGGAGGAATGTTAATGTACGTTGATGTTAATATGATATAGACAACACAATTATTATAATAATGCAAATAATGTTAACAATATTTGTTTATATATATATATATATATTAGTATATAAAATGTAAATAATATTTTCATTGTTATCATAATTTTTTAATTTTTATTATTTTTTTTTTCTGTAAGAACAGACCCGCATTGCCACATAGGCATTATAGTCTATAGGAACTGCGCCTTGGGTCCAGGACATTTTTAATAATAATTGTAATTGAATAGAAAAATGTAAAAATTGATTGAAAAATATTATTTTAATAAAATGTTAAATGATAATATTCGACGATTATAGTGGATCTTATTTTGTATATAATGAATACTAATAATATTTTGAATTGCTTCTTATGGAATGGATTGAAACTAACAGATGAAAAAATAAGAATATAAGTAATACATTTAATTGAACCTTATTCAAATGACTTAGATGATGCATTTCTAAATAAATTTCTTATTCTTATAAGTTTTCTAAGATTTGATATACAATGGCACAACTAGTGTTAAAATTTAGGGGGGCTAAATTAAATAGCCCTAAATTAAAATATCTTTAAAAAAAAAAAGTTGAGAAAGATCTTGTTATTTTAAGTGGCTATGAGTATTTTTTGGGGGTAGCCTAAACATCTTCAGCCTCCCCCCCTCCTTTTTGTTGTGCTTAAGTTGGTAGGTCAGTGAATGAAATATTATTATAACAAATAAATATAAAAATGGTATCAAGTTTTCCAAATGTAAATATTGCTTTTTGAATATACTAATCAATATTTGGAACATCATGTGAATGTAAATGATCATTTTCAGTTTTGAAACTTATGGAAAATTAGCATGGATTAATTCTTGGGCAATATAAATTATCTTTATATCATTGTTATCAATAGAACATGTATTATTATAAGAAATAAATACCGATGAAGTAATAGATAATTTTGCTAAGAAAAGATGTCGAAAAAATAATTTTTAATAATATATTATAGAATGTATATAAATTGTCTTTTTTATAATATTTTTTACTAAATGCTTATTATTAATACTGCAAAAATAAACGTAATTTTATTAAATGATTCTAAATTTAATATTGATTTATTTGGTATTTATAGTCAATATATAAGATAATGCCTAGAGCCTCACAATGGTTTATGGGTTTGTGTACGTACATTCATGTATATTAATAAATCAATTTTATAAAATGAAATAATAATTTATTTTTTATATGCCTATAGTCTTGTTATTGTAAAATATTTGAAAAAAATTTAATTAAAATATGCAATGAAATTTTTTAAATAAAAATTTTCATTATTCAATTATTTTGAGTACGTAGTGTTTTAAATATTGTTAATATATATATATAAGGGACGAAGAAAGAACGTCCGGAATCATCCTTCCACTTTTTTTAATTCAATATCTTTCTTTTACTTTATTTTTCATTTGCAGTAGTCACATAGCTGTTTATATAACTATTAATTGAAGAAAGTATAACAAATAAAAACACTATAAAATAATAAATAATAGCTTAATATAATAATATTATTTCGTTATTGTAATGATGCGATCTTTTTAAATATTATTATTTAAACGTAAATGTATAGAATCTGATATGTTATTAGGAAAATATATTGTTCTAGAATATTCTATGAAAACATTAATCGACCTACATTTCCAACAATCTGACAAATTAATTTCATAACAAATTTACACACTTAGAGAGTATACCCATGGTTTTTTTTAAAAAATAATTATAATATTCAACATTATCTATAACATAAGCGAAGAATATACCTGACGATTTTATGTGTGCCTATTTTTTGTTTTAGTTAGAAAATTGTATCTACTTGGTACTTTATTTAGTTCATTTTTCGAAATTTTCCTAGGAATTGTTACGTGAAAGGTACTAATTATCACTATAATACTAATATTACAGAATATCATATAATATACACTAAAAATAGATTGACTTATAATAATATTAAATTTTCTTTTGGATAATCAACTTAGGTACTTTATATTGTCACATTATACGGTTGCACTACAGCTTTGATCTGTTCAGTCTTTTCAAGTCTACCATACCCAAACCGTTCAGGGGCAGCAAAAGCACACTCTATTGTGCACACGCCTATGATTATTATAGCTTTGAAGTAGAAATCATTAAATCAAATCATTTTATTTTCCACGATTCATTAACATAATAATATCTCATAATTTGAAATAATATACATGAACATAATTATCTAAAATTTAAAAGCATAATCGTATAGGTACTTATATCGTTAGTAAGTTATTGTAATGCAATGTGTCAAACTTTTATTTGACTTATTATGTAGGTATTTTTTGTGAACATATGTATTCAAAAAATTTAATAAATACAGATTATATTAAAATAATTGGTTAAGTATATTTTTAATTTATAATAATTATTGATATCACTCTGACAGTTATGTCTGGTCTGGGAGTATTAATATATTATGTAGCATGTACTACTACGATCAATTAGAATACGTCGTATAAGTATTTGAAGTATAAATTTGCTGCCTTTTGTCGTAAAACTTTCAATTTTAAACCCGACCCTTATTGTTATTAAAAATGGTTCTTTGTCAAAAATTCGCAATAGTCTGTCGAATTCTAAATAAATCAATTTATATATTTAATAACAATGCCAGACACAATAGTACAAAATGTAACAAATAAACGCAAAAATATACAAAACATGTACGCATACGCAAAAGTAACGGAAAAATACGTATCAGTCTGATGAATTCAAATAAATCGGTTTAATATAATACTACTTCGATCTATACGTTTCATAGGTCGTTCATGTACAAACTTTAGTAAGTTTTTTAACGTACAATGAACAGTTTTAAAGCCGACCATCATTGTTTTTTAATAATGGTTCTTTATCGAAAATTCGCATCAGTTTGCTGAATTTTAAATATATCGGTTTTTATTTAAGAACAATTCCAGACACAATGGTACAATATGTTACCAATAAAGGCCAAAATATATGCGAAACCGACAACTCTACGCATACTTAATAATATTGCAAAATTACGTATCAGTCTGCCGAACTCCAAATAAATCGGTTTATATTTGGTAGTATGTACTACTTCGATTTATTTGGATACGTCGTATAAGTATCTGTATCTTAATATGTCGTATAAATTTTTCGTGTACAAACTTTAGCAAACGTTTTTTTTAACAATGGTTTTTGTCAAAAATTGGCATCAGTTTGCTGAATTTTAAAATATCGGTTTATATTATAAACAATTCCAAGCACAATGGTACAAAATGTAACCAATAAACTCCAAAAGATGCGAAACCGACAAAAATGTACGCACACTTGAAAATATTGCAAAAAGTGGCGGATTAGTACGTGTTTGTCTGCTGAACTCCAAATAAATCGGTTTATATCAAGTAGTATGTACTACCCTCGATTTATTTGGGTACGTCGTATAAGTATCTGTATCTTAATACGTCGTATAACCAATAAACGCCAAAATATGCGAAACAGACAAAAAATGTACGTAAATATATTGCAAAAGTGGCAGAGAGCAAAACAAGCAGCGAACAGAATAGTGAATATTGAATAGTGAATGGACGGTAGTCCTTCAACTTGCGAAGGAATCGGACCATCATCCGAATCATCGTAGAGATCATCGGTCTCGACACCACGGAGGTTGCGTGATTTCTATTCCTATTAGAGTTGTAAACGGCGTTGTTTTGATTAGTTTATTGTTTTAGCGCCAATTTCAAATAATTAATAAATGCAGTACGTACAATTTTATACTATAAAATATGAATAAAAGATTGGGTATCCAATATTCATACTATCTTAATTCATGTTAATTTTAAACAAATTGTTAATTATTTATTAAAATTTATTAAATGAAATCCATTTAAAATTAATTAATTGATTATGATAAAAATAATATAATAAAAATAAATATATAAACATTTAAGGCGTAACTAATACCCACATTTTCGTCAAATAATATTTTCCTATACTTAAAAATTAATAATTTTCTTTCTATAAGCCATACCTTGTACATGATTATATATATTTATAACTTAACTCAATAATAATTTACCATTCATAATATTGTAAATAAATGTACTTTAATATTATATTGCTAATATTTATTATAAATATAAATCTAATTTTTAACAACCCTTTGCTGTTTTCAATGAATGAATGAATGAACCCATACTTGTTATGAAATACTATAAAATAAACTCGTCTATACTTCTACAGTATTTGTTGTTATTTGATAACCAGTAGTAAATAATGAATGAAAAACTTAACACATGTTAATAAAAACTGTTTAACAATAGTTGATATAATTCATCAATAGACAGCGACAAATTTAGATATAAATATAAATAGATATATTTTTAAATTTTATTGTGTACTATAAAATCAATGGTTCACCATTAGTATTTTATACATTATTAGGCTTCTATAAAATTTTCATACCTATAAACCCAAAATTGTAGGTATATTAATTTTTTTTATATTAAAGTTCATAGATAAAATAAGATAAAATAAGTTATGCTGGTAATGAAATTAGTAAAAAAAAAAAATTTAACCATTAAAAAATGTATATTAATATCTTCTGGTTCCGATGTGTTTTTATATATACGAATATACGTATAATATACGGCCGATATATTTGTAACGGTCTCTTTGCAACGTGATTTTTAAACAAAAATTATCAACAAACAAGGTGGGTCCGATTGACACACTGCGCCCTGAGATTGCTTGGGGCAAGCACGTCTACGTTTTTAAAAACCTAAATTTTTGTACATTATCATTATCGCATATATATCAACCTCGATTCAATTCTACTACATAACTACTACTATAACACATATTGTTAAAGAGGTCTGCAACATGGTCGCCGACGGATGCCAAAATTAGGAAAAAAATTTAATTGGACGAATCGATCTACTATATGAACGACTCTCTTGATCGTTATACAGTAGACCTCGATAATGATGCATCTGAACCATCTCAATATTATATTATCCCATCGGAAAGTTCAGAGGATGAAGGCAATAATGATGACGGTTATAATATCACGTCACTTAGAAATGTAGAAAAAGTAAATCAAAATATTATGTGTATTACTATATACGTGGTAATTGATATAATGTTTATGAACCGAATAACAAAATAAATGTATGACGAATTATATTTATTTCCATAAATATTCGATATGTTTCAACTATAACATTATAATAATTTAATATATTATGTGTAATAAGATAAAAAACAGGTTGGTAGCCATAAGTAGTACGATGAAAACAGAGTGTAAAAATATGCAGGTATATGTAAAGCGATATTTAGAGTGTTTAAGGATTATAAATAATCACGTCAGAAGTAGGTATGTTTATGAACCTTTTGTAAATTATCCTACTACTGAATAATATGGTATGTGTACTCACGGTTTCCTTTGGTTCTCTGTGTAGATAATTTAAACTTGATTGAAAGATATAAGTAATTACGGGGAGGTGTACGATGCTCGTCACTATCGTTCTGTTCTGATATATCTTGTTTGTTAGGTTACTCTTAGATACGAGCACAAGTTCGGCGGGCAGTTCTAGAGTGTCCCCCAGAGCACGGCGACCGTACTGAATGAGACTCTCGCCAACTGGATACACTAAACTTGAACTTGGATACAAATAAAGTGAGATTTTCGCCACTATCCTACCTCACTTAATGAGTAGACTGTGTTGCGAGAATTACTACAATACATTGTTACCCAGTAAATACTCTGTGAATTACATAGATCTTATGTTGCTCTATGTGTATTTAATAAAATGATCAACAAAAAGATTAAGTATCAATACAGAACAGCAAAGCAATCACGACTAAACCAATGTGAAAAGAGATATATTAAGCGAGAATATATAACTCCGAATACAACCCGCGAATTCGTCTGCAACTGTATAAGAGAATTAATATAAACTCATAAAAAGGGTATAAGTTAAAAAGGATGACATGAAACAAATCTCTGTATAGTCCGCGAATTCGTCCGCAACCGTAACAGAGTTCTACATGAGTCAAGGACTCCTTTATGAGAAATTAATTGTGATTTGGGATACGACTAGTGGACTGAGTGATCAGCCGTAAAGTCGACTAGTTACTGCATGACTATGCGAGAAAAAGAATATTACCTAACTGAGTGACCACTTAGATTAATGTATGACTTCAAGAGAAGATGGCGCAAGACTGAGAGAGAAGAGGCGAGAATGTCGTCATTGCAGGCTCCTTTATAGGATCCCGGAGTGTGATCCAATTATCCCCACCTATTTGTTTATGATTATTGCTAATAGAGGGCGCATTGAAATATTTCGCATAATTATTTAAGATATAATTAGTAGTGTGGGTATATTGGTGTATGATATAATTTGATTGGTTTAGTCTTTTTGCGCTCTTCTTCTTCTGTCTCATTTATTATTACAAATACCAATATTCTAATATATTACATATGCAAAAATCATATTACGATATTTTTTTTTTTTAAATCGGCATTCAGTATAATAATTTGATATCATGGCTAAAACTATAAATATATATTACATAAATAATCATTTTAGATTTTATAGATCATTAGTTGGACTGAAATAATTTATATGGCGATAAAGAATTCTCCCAAAGAATATTTATGATGTAAAGAAATTCAAAATTTCGCCAGGTAAATTATAGTTAATACATATAAATTTCGTTTTTATATCAAGTTTAATCATTTAAGACGATGGTTCCCAATTTAGCGTCAGAGATGTTACTCATCAGAAATTTCAACAATTATATTTCGCTATAATAATATGATGTTCATTCCAAGTCGAATTCGAATCATTAATTCGTCTGGATTGACACCTTGATCTATTAAATGAACAATCAATAATGCATTTATAGATTATTTTAAAGTAATGTTATGGAGAAAATTTAAGAATAAGGAATTAATAATTAAATCAAGAATGGATAATCCTGGTACATAAATTATTATAAGTTTTAGTAATTATTATTATTATTTTAAAGGAAATTTTGATGCAAGACTGGGCAAGTTACCTAATTTTTTTAACTTGTTTAATTTAATTATTTTAGAAATTTTTAAATTAAATTAATATAAATGTCCTTACTTAGTTGAGTTGAAATATTTTTTTTTCTTTTTTAAAAAAACTGTTATTGTAACAAATCAAATGATATTATTTAAAACTTTTACTTCATAAAAAAAAAAAATAGTAAATAAATTTTCATTTTAGAAAAAAATAAACTCGTGAAATTTAAAGTTGATACTTAAAATAAGTAACTGGTTATGTAACTTAAATCAAATTTAACTTATTCGTTAATGCCCAGCTTTGCTATATTGTAGTGTTGTACAAATTTAAAACACTAAATTAACTAAATATAATTTTAATCTGAGAAACATCCAAAATTAACGAAAAATAATAATAATTTTAAATTTTAAATTTGAATTACAGATAAACTGTTTAATATATTATACGATATAGCGAAAATTATTTAAGATCAAGTATTTCAAATTGGATTTTACATCATTAGGTAATTATTATATTTTATAAATGTTATCATAACT
>JABCUB010000012.1:52396-62487 GCA_013282895.1 Eriosoma lanigerum | reverse complement strand
CAGTTGTAATTTAAGTTTAATATAAATTTGTTTATTGTATTGTAATACAATGCCAAAATGTATTTTATGTAAAAATGAGCTAGAGAATAAGACTTCAAACATTTTGATTTTCAACAATTCGATCATGATTTAAATATTTATCAATTTAAAGATACAGAATGGTCACGAATTTTGTATTTAAAAAACGTATTATTTCTTATTTATTCTATTAATTATTAATAAATGTTGAACTTCCTTCATAAAGAAGTTGCATAAATGTGTCTACAGATATGACATTATATTATATATTATAATATATGAGATATGACTAATTATAAGACATTATGGTGTAACTGATTAACGCATATATATCCGAGTATTCTGTACATTTTTTTTCGAACGATATCCGTACCGTGTTAACCAATTAGCCGCCCGGGGCAAATTTTGAAATGCTACTCTCCTACACCCTTCTATGCATTATGTAAAACAGACGTATTTAGAAATTTAAAAAGGGGGACAAATTGTTTTTTAGAGCTTTCATGAAGCTGAAACATCCCCCTACTCTTACTGTTTTATAATATAAAACAATTAATTACAAACAAATTATATTAAACATGTTCTGTATCTGTATACATTATTATGCAAAATCTAAAACAGGTGGCAAAATAATATTATTAATAGGAAAATTTTTTTTTTGGCCATGAGAGGGGCTTTAAACTTATTCAACCCCCTCATAAATATGTCTCTGATATAATAACCCAACTACTATAATCACATAAATATAAATACATAATTATTGGAATTAATGCTAAAATATGAAGGAGAAGGAGGAGAAGAAGAAGAATTAATTAATTAAATATATATTTATTACCGTTGTATTATAAATTATTTGTCTTGTGTTGATTACTTAAAATATAAATACTATGTTTCAATTTTGTTTAGTTAAATTCATTATAATTCTAAGTCAATATACTTAAGATCATGCAATTACTACAGAAGATGATGTTATATTGGTCGCATATCATATTAGTCACAGGTACATTTTGAACTTGAGCCAAACAAGTAGAATTATAACTAATTTTACTATAACCTCACCATCATGATATTGGGTTTCGTGGCTCAAGCAATTTATCGTGAATTTAGTCTCAAAAGTATATAAAAGTAGTCCTTATTTGGAATTTTTTAATGTATATTTAGGTGTTTTTTTGGGCTATAAGTCCTGGTTATATTCCTGGTTATATACTACAGATCATATTAGTCTATGTACCTACACAAAGTAACATAATTTGTTTATTCACTAAACAATTAATATTTACCTATAACTTATTTTGTTATAAGTTATAGGTGCAATCGAAAATTCTGGTAATAGCTATGATATTCTGGTGTTGATCACCGAAAACAATTTTCAGTGCATGTACAAAATTACAAACTTTAGTAAGTTTTTTGTCGTACAACTTATAAATTGAAACCCGACGACTATTGTACAAACGTTTTTTGGTAAAAATACTACTCACTATGCCAAATTTCAAATAAATCGATTTATATATTTAAATATCTAACGCCAAATTATGCGAAACCGACAAAAAATGTACACACACAAATATATTGCAAAAGTGGCGAAAAAGTTCCTATCTGAACTCCAAATAAATCGGTTTATATTATGTAGTATATACTATTTATTCGATTAATTCGGATACATCGTATAAGTATCTGTATCTTAATACGTCGTATAAGTTTTTCATGTTTTTTTTCATTTTTCAAACTTTAGTAAACTATTTGTTTGAATAATAATTCTTTGTCAAAAATATGCATCAGTCTAATGAATTTTAAATAGATCGGTTTATATTTAAAAACGATTCCAGGCACAATGGTACAAAATGTAACCAATAAACGCCAAAATATGCAAAACCGACAAAAAATGTACGCACACTTAAAAATATTGTAAAAGTGGCGGAAAAGTTCGTATCTGTCTGCTGAACTCCAAAAAAATCGGTTTAAATCAAGTAGTTTGTACTACCCTCGATTTATTTGGGTACGTCGTATAAATATCTGTATCTTAATACGTCGTATAAGTTTTTCATATACAAACTTTAGCAAAATTCGCATTAGTCTGCTGAACTTTAAATAAATCGATTTAAATTAAAATACAATTCCAAGCACAATGGTACAAAATGTTACCAATAAACGCCAAAAGATGCAAAATCGACTAAAAATGTACGCACACTTAAAAATATTGCAAAAGTGGCAGAATAGTATACGTGTCTGTCTGCTGAACTCAAAAAAATCGGTTTATATCAAGTAGTATGTACTACCCTCGATTTATTTGGGTACTTCGTATAAGTATCTGTATCTTAATACGTCGTATAGCCAATAAACGCCAAAATATGCTAAATTGACAAAGAAATGTACGTAAATATATTGCAAAAGTGGCGGAGAGCAAAGCGAGCAGCGAACAGAATAGTTAATACTGAACAGTGAACAGTGAATGGCCGATGGTCCTTCGACTGGCAAAGGCTATCGTCCGAATCATCGTTCGCTACACCTTTATTGCACACGGACACGGATGCTGCGTGATTTTTGTTCCTAACATAGAGATTTAAACGGCGTTAATTTGATTACTTCATTATTTTAGCGCCAATTTTAAATTATTATTTTTTTTATTAAAATTTAATATAAACTATATTAAATATCACTATGCGTTATTTATTCGTTATGTTCTGTTTAGGTAACAATAAATTATATTATTGTATATGACTGTCCTTTTTATAATATGTTTAGGCACTATAGTAACAATATTTCGGTTTTAATATAAATTTTATATTGTTAATCATTATTATAATTATTATTTTAATAGCTATATTGAAATTATTTGAATATCGAACAAAAGTTTTTCTATACATTAACTTAATATTATTACCTATTCGGTTTAATTTAAATTTAAAAGTTTATAATACGTTATAATGTAAGTAAATTATATTTAGATGTTATATTGTAATATGAGTATAGCTATGTTACTACATATAAAATTAATTAAATTATTTCTCAAACTAAAAATATATTTTATTTGCACATTATTATATATTTATTTGTAGATTTTATTAATTTATTATTTTATTGACATATTTATGTAGGTATCAATTTAAATTAATTTAATTAGGTATATCAACATTTTTTTATTAAATTTTACAAATAATTATTGAAGTATCTATACTTATCTATACACACATTTCAACATTGTGTATACATTTTCAAATTTAACTTTTCAAATTTATTATTTTCTAAATGAAAATATTATCAAAATTAAGATAAATGTTTTTATTTTGAAAATCCCCAAGAAATACTAAAAGAATTATGCGAGGGGGGTAGTATGTAAAACCGTAAGTATGATTTGGATGAAGCCAAGGAAAAAAAAAAAATATTTCTTCTTAATTGAAATATTGTGGGAAGTGGGATAAAAGTTTACATTTTATTTCGAACGTTCACAAAAATCCGAAAAAAATTTTGCGAGGGTGGTAGTTAGTATAGCTTTTTAGTAAAAACAAGTTTTTGATTTGAGTGATGTAAAAAAAAAATTTTTTTTCAATTTAATATTTGAAAATAGTCTTAATTATTATTCACTGGTCCTTCCGGGTTCATACAATGTGTTAAATTAAAATCTTTAATATTATGTTAAATTAATATATTATTAATACAATTTGTATTTTTTTTTTTTTTTGGAATTATTTATGAAATGTAATAGCATTGAATATAGAATAGACTATAGTATAATAGTCTATTCTATAATCAATGGTAATAGTTTAAAACTTATATTATAAAGAAATAAAATAGTTACTAGTTACTAATTAGGTTATACGACCGACTTTTTACTGGTTGATCTATAGATTTTAAATTTTTAAATGACTATGACAGTCATTTTTGAACTCTGCAATGTATGTTGTAGGTATGTCAGTGTACCTACAGTTTCTATTGCATTTTAGAAATTAATTTATTAAATAAACATTTTTAAATTTATTATTGACCACGAAATTACAATGAATGATATTATAATTTTATACATAAGATATATATGAGATAATCCATTCCAAAATTTTACTACGTTTCTAAACTATCAATGACAATATTAAAAAAAATATACAAGAGCCAGAATCTCTGTTCATAAAACAAAGAAATTATATATGTTATGTTCTAACCAAATTTGTTTATACAACTATACATTTAAATTTAGAACTACCTATATTGGTTAGAACTACCAAATAGCCCAAGCTCTATAATTCAAGTAGATGAATACTACCATTAAAATTAAATTTCTGAATTATTTATTGTATTCGGGCTTTTCGGCCAGTGTGATAAAAGGTATAGTCTCTCCTAAAGAAACTCTTCAAACGGCTATTTTATAATGTCCGGTTACTGATAATATAATAATACAAAGTAAAATAGAGAATTTTAAATATCAAACGTAATATAGCAAAAATATTATTATATTGAACATATTCTTGTAAATAATTAGAGAAAATCAAAAATCCTCTATTAAAAAATACAAAGAGAAGAGATAAAGTAGATTGCTTATTAATATTATTTCAAAAGAAAAAGAATAATAATATAAAAAAATAAACAAATAAATAATTAGATACAAGATACCTATTTAAAATAATAATAATTATTATTACTATTCTGGCTTACAATGGTCTCTTCGTAATGTAATTATTAAATAAAATTTGTCAATATACAAGACCCATTGACCGATTTTCTCACTGCGCCCAGAGACGTACACAAATGCGCATCAATACGTAACATTTACACATAATTAACTCATATTATTGTACTACCATTACGTATATGGTTAATCAAGTATCTCTCTGGGCACAATCATTAAGATTAATATTAAGTTTACATTACTAATTGAAAATTAATTCAAATAATATATATTACCAATATTTGTAAAATTACAAATAAATATATATTTTGTCAGTGATACTGTGCTACAATTTATTATTTAATTAAATACTACACAATATCACATATTTACATTATTTCAATTATTATTGTATATTACATATTTTTGGCTTAGATTCATTTTAAAATGTAAAAAAGTAAAACAAAATAAGAAAATTAGCTGCACAATACATAAGTAAAGAAATAAAAGGGTATATAAATATGAGTATATATCATTATAACCCACATATTACCTATCATTAAGTAATAAAACTGAATAGATATTATGAATCCGGGTAAAAACAATTTTAGATTGACTAAGGACGACTGGTTCATAAATGTACTTATCCATATGATTGATTCCGTCTCCGCTTTGTAAGTTTATTTTCATGAATATGAAGAGTTAGTACGTTTTGGGGTTTTTATTTAGTGCCTTTTACAGTAATCCATTGACACTTAATTAGCAAGTCTATTATATCAATTTGCAAATATCTTTTTATTTCTTCCACCCTATATTATTATTGATGGCCCTATTTTTTTAAAATTATTTAAAGTGCTTTTAATGAACATATAATTTAATTACAACTGATGTTTAATTGCAAGTGTTTTGTTATGAATTTTATTGATCATAATAATATGAGGGGTCCAAATAAGTTCAATAATGTATGATAATGTAACATAAAATATAATTTTTGGTTTAAGATCTGGATATAATTGATGGTGTTCAGTAATAAGAGTTTGTAGACACTCGCAATACTTTGTATCCGCTTTTGATGTTACTATATAAACCTATTTTCGATATTCGATGTTAACAATAAACACACATCTGAGTGAGCGACGACTACATTTTGAAGTTTAGTTATAGTTTAGTTTAGTATTTCGGGCTTTAACGTTATCCGTTGGTACTAAACGATTCTGATATTTTTTAAACCTAATATTTATTAAAAATAAAATAATCTTATTTATAACATACAACCATTGTGTATTTATTTAAAACCAACAACCGAAGAACTCCAAAAAATACCGGGAGGAACTGATTCCGTCGATTTCATGTAGAACGTGGTTAAACGTGTGGGTTCACTACAAAACTCACGTCATCATTTCTGATGCAGAAATACAAATATTGTACCTATTTTTTAATTTATTCTGCATTTAATGCAATAGGCTTGCTGCCTTTATGAGGACAAAAATTAAAATTAACCAATCTATTATTAAGAACTTCTAAGGAGAATATTTTTAAGTCATAAACATAATAAAATATTAAAAATATCATATTTACAAACGCCTTTTAATAAATCTAATGCATTGTCTACTCCTACTTTAACCAAGTCTCTAAAATTTTGTATGTCATACAAAATACAAGCCTCTTTTATACTACTATTAGTAATATCATCCTAAATGTTTTATATTGTTCCCAATTTCTTAATAAGTGTTTATCGATATAGTATTGCTATTACATTATTTCTTTTTTTAATTTTACATATTTTGCACAAATAATTAAATTAAAAACTTCTGGGTAGAAGTAATGGTACGATTACCACAAATAGGGTACCGATGAAGAAGAATACATCCTAAATTGACGTTCCCGCTTGTTTTAATTAATTTTTTTTTTATGCCTCAAGACACTTTTTTGTATAAAAAATATGGTCTGATAACCACGAATAGAGTATGCTTTCGGGTAGAAAATTACATTTAATTGGCACTTTATTTAGATTATTTTTCGAATTTCTTAAAAAAATGGCAGAAAATCGGCAAAATTATTTTAAATTATTTTTATTTAGCGATAATTAAATCAATTTTTGATCGTAGAAACTTAAAAATGTATCGAGTGTTCACATAAGTAGTTAACACGAGAAGTGAGATTTTGGAATGGATTGTTCATTTTCCGACTAAGTATAGAGCTTTGAAATTATATTCATAATACTGTTTAATAGTACATGCAATTTTGGGTTTAATGGTTTATAAACATTGTAGAAACCTACTCATTTAATAATTAATCTATTTCCAAATATTATGAAAATCGTAAGCCACAATTTTTTTTTATCAGCTTATAAAGTTAAAATATTTAGTTGAATTGAATATTATGATATTTCTTGTATTATTAATAGTCTGAAAACACTTTTAGGGGTAGAAATAATAGTCTGATTACTACGAATAGGGTATGCATTCAATAGGAAATTGTATCTAGTTGGTACTTTGTATTTTTTACCTCAATAAATATAATGTATATCTAGAATGTTAATATCAACCAAAATATTTGAAAAATCATTAATAATAAGTTGAAACATTTCTCATAAATAATTTTAAAAAACCAAAAATTGTATTACAAAATATACCTATAGAGAAGATAAAAAGTAGACAGTCAATTAATGTTATTCAAACAAATCAACGCAGATATAAATAAGCAGATTTCAAAAATAACAACAATACTTATTATGATATCTAATAATTACTATTCTGACTCGTAGAGAATCGTGAAAACGTAATTTTTGTCAAATATAGTCTCTAAATGGTAATATGTGCTCGCTCAAAAGTGTCATACTATTAACTATAGCAACGTAATTATTAAACAAAATTTTCCGACGATTACGGCATAACAACAAATTGTCTCACTAGGCCCTGAATCGTTCAAGGCAAAACACGTACGTTTGTTTTCACAAATTGTTGTACAAAACCAAAAGAAATATGGGCAATTGTTTTCATAAAGAAAGGAAGGACGCTAGAAAGGTAACAATTTCGTTATTAATTACAATTCAATTAACACGATCGGGGACATAACACAAAATAAATATTTAACTTTGATTTTTGAGAATCGACGCGGAACTAACGTAGCTGTGCGCGAACAGTACTTATTAATTTCATAGATGTTTAACATAAATTCGATATTGACAACCGATGAAAAAAACTGGATATCGAGTATTCGGTATTGGGTATTTTACTGATAATCATATTAACCGTGTGTAGTAAATAATGATAGTTATAATAAGTATAATTTTCGAATGGTGATGAATGTCAAAATACGGGTGAATTTTAAAATTGAGACAAATTATGCCAAAGTTAAAACTGAGTATTGGCACTACACTTGAACTGACCGTTTGAGCATTCTACTACTGTCACGGTATGTTTAAGGACTGTCAGTAACCAGAAATGAAAATAAGAATGATCGTGTGAGGGACGCTTTAACTTAACGCTTTCTTAGTAGATTTACTAATATGCTATTTTATTTTATTATATATATTTATGTACGTTATTTTTTTAAAATTATTTAATATTATAATTGCGTTGTTAGGTGTTGTTTATTATTACCTACGTTACACAACATATTGGTTTCCCAGCGGCGAATCGAATCCCTAGGAACAATGTTAGACGTAGTATTTATTTACTCGATATCTTTTTACTTATTTTAAAATTTAATTTAGCTAACAACAACATTTACAAGCACTAGACAGAATTATTATACGATTGTACCGTATTATAAATTATTTGTTCGTAATAAAATTGTATTATTACAGCGATTTTTTTTCAATTAAAAAAATAATCGAAAATCACAAATAATTTTTATTCACCATTAATCTTAGTTTAAAATGTAATATCGATGAAAAACTCTGTCCAATAAATAATTTTTAAAATTTACAGAGAAATACTAAATGGTACATAGAAACAGAAGAAATCAGTACTGTACCCGAATATTCAACCGGTACTGTATCGGTTACTTAGTACTTGAATAGTTGAATGGTCTGATTCAATAAACTATTTTGAAAAAAATAAATAAATTACTATAGCAGTAATGTTACTATAGCACAGATTATTTCAAAAATGATCTCCACTACCCTTGTAATGTAGATTCCATTATATCGTATTGTATAGTCTATGTATAAAAACTAATACGAGAGCAACAATCGAATGGCAACCGACGGGGAAAAGACCAAGAGGAAGGCCTAGAAAGCGATGCATGTATGGAATAAGGAAGGATTTAGAAACAATGGATGTGACAAATTGGGAAGATAGAGTCCAGGATCGTGACTATTGGAGAACGGTGACAGTGGCGGCCAAAATTCTTAAAGAATTGTAAAGTCAAGAAGAAGAAGATAGTCTTTGTAAATTGACAAAATTGTTCTAAAATATATACAGCTTTTCTAATTGAATTGAAAATAATCATTAAGGCATTATTGGTTTTGTTACTCTTGGTAATTATTAGTCCTTATTTGGACATTTTTTAATATATATTTAGGTGTTTTTTAGAGCTATAAGTCCATATGCCTGGTTATATACTACAGATCATATTAGTCTATGTACCTACACAAAGTAACATAATTTGTTTATTCATTAAATAATTAATATTTACCCATAACTAATTTTGTTACAAGTTATAGGTGCAACCGGAAATTCTGGTAATAGCTATCATATTCTGGTGTTGATTACCGAAAAAAATGTTCAGTGCATGTACAAAATTACAAACTTAAGTAATTTTTTTGTTGTACAACTTATAAATTGAATTCCAACGATTATTGTGCAAACGTTTTTTTTTTGTAAAAATACTACTCAGTATGCCAAATTTCAAATAAATCGATTTATATATTTAAAAACAATGCCAAGCATAGTATAATACAAAATGTAACCAATAAACGCCAAAATATGCGAAACCGACAAAAAATATACACACGCAAATATTTTGCAAAAGTTTCGAAAAAGTTCCTATCTGAACTTCAAATAAATCGGTTTATATTATGTAGTATATACTACTTATTCGATTTATTCGGATACGTCGTAAAAGTATCTGTATCTTAATACGTCGTATAAGATATTTATGTACAAACTTTAGTAAACTTTTTGTTTGAATAATGGATCTTTGTCAAAAATTCGCATCAGTCTGCTGAATTTTAAATAAATCGATTTATATGTAAAAACAATTCCTTGCACAACGGTACAAAATGTAACCAATAAACGCCAAAAGATGCAAAACCGACAAAAAATGTACGCACACTTAAAAATATTGCAAAAAGTGGCGGAAAAGTACGTATCTGTCTGCTGAAATCAAAATAAGTCGGTTTATATCAAGTGTTAAAAATATATGAAATAAAATATACTTGTGTTGTCTATATTTGAAATAACTGAGTTACCAGCAATGTTCTACAATGATGTTTTTTTTTTTTTTTAATCACAATCTAATCACATGCTAC
>JABCUB010000012.1:42233-52296 GCA_013282895.1 Eriosoma lanigerum | reverse complement strand
ATTGGTGACTTTAAAATTGTTGGCTTCTTAAGGTACTTGCTCCTTTTAACACCTTCTCTAAGCACAGCCCTGCGTATTATAGTTTAAACTTACGGTCAGGGCCAGATTGGGTAAATTCGGACCACCGATATTTTAATATTTTATCCGCCCTTCTTATAAATTTTATCTATTAAACGTACCTACTACCTAAATTGTATTAAATATTAATAAAAATTTTAAAATCAATTATTTATTATAAAACTTTTTCTATGAATTTGTTTAACGGTCCACCGAGATTTTTTCTGTAACTCGTTTGGTCAATATGGGCCCGCTTAGTACATAAGGTCTATACAATGTATAATTCGGTGACCATGGATGTTCGGTGTAGTTATTGGAGAGCTAAACATATTAATTTCACAATGTTATTTTTGGTGCCCGAATGCAATAGCAATAAAGAAGTGTAATCAATGGCGTATTTAGGGATTTTTTGGGGGGGTGTCTAGACCAGCGTTTCTTTCAGGTATTTTGTTCCGGGGGGGCATTTCAAATTTCAATTGGATATGAGGAGTAAAAAACATAAATTACGACAAATTTTACCTTACAGTTAGTACAGTAGTATTTATACTCTAGTAATTAGCAGGTACTATACTAAATATCTACATTTCGTTGAAATAAAATATTAGTTTATCTTAATTATTCAAATAATGGCATACTAGAACCTATTCTATATTTATATTCGCGCGCTTTTTAATCTTATAACATAATACATCATTACAAATAGTATGATCCTAGCTACAAAAGAAATTAATATCAAATATTATTTATATACTTTTATAAGTAATAAGAGTATAAATATAATTCAAACTATATTGTATAGTCGATTTTATGAGCTATATACGTAAATACATATTTAGGTAAACAGTATCTGTCATTTACAATTAATTTGTGTATACGCGTGCAATAATACTAGACAGTTCTGGGAAGACATAAATATAAAACAACATCGCAGCTGTACGTATATAGTCGTATAATTACATAATGTGCACATTACGAACGTTCGTGAAAGAATAAAATGCGCTCTCGATTTGTGGTAATATCACCCGTATCAGCTAAGCAATGTGCGGTCGCCGTCAGAAAAGTAGTAAAAGTGCGTTCTATGATCTATTGCATCATGCATGCGTTATAGTTTTGGTGTAGCGTCCTCTTAATAACGATTAAACTGAAATATGAGTTTTCTTTAATTTTAACCGGGGGGGCAGTGGATCGTATCCGGGGGGCACAGCTCCCCCGGAGACATACCTGAAAGAAACACTGGTCTAGACAAAACTCTTTCCTCTGAAAATATAATTATAGTTATTCGTTAATTTGTTATAACCTATAATATCATAATCATGTATTAGTACGTATAATTATATGACGATATGTAATGCAAGCAGTTTGTTTTAGGTACTTGGATCAAAAACTGTAAAAGATATCCGTACAACTATACTTATATTTATATCATTATAGATGTATACATAAACGGAAATAGGGAGTGGCTTGGGGAGACTTAGTCTCCCTAAATTTTTGTAGATGAGATAACACATAAGTAAAAACTTTTAACAAGAATTATATATAAAATATATCCAATACACTTTTACAACAAACATAATATTTTTATTTCATAAACAGGATGCAATGTTCAATGATTTTTATGCTCTTGATGCATATATAATATACAATTTTTATACTAAAATATTAACATATATAATAAATAATATGACAGAAAATGTAAAATTTATTAAGTTAATTAGTTCAACAATATGTTGATAAATATATATGAGCATGTAAAAGTTTTGTTAGATTTGTTGCGTGCTAACCAGATTAACGTGATCCGATCAGAATGAATTTAGTTTAACTCAAATACTCAAATAATATAATGTTTATAAAATACAATTAACTCAGAATAAAAGTGTTCCAATTAAATAAAATTTGACGTGTTAAATGATTATATCTTCAGTAGTGGTCTGTGGTCTTCTTAGCATGTTGTTTGCCAGTCGTCTATGCGTTTGCTTCCAGTCATCTATGCTAGCTTACAGTTATCTGAATTTTCCTGGTATTATTATTCCTTCTTTAGACTTAAGTCTTCCTGTTCACCCTTCTGTTAGTGTGTTTTAATCATATCCACCATCTGTTACAATTTTTGTAAACAGAATACACTATGTAGTCCATATTGCGTCTCACAGTTAAAGATATAAATAAAGCCTATGTTTATTATATATTTATATACACATTGACAATTCATGAAATTATACAATATCTTTTGTGTTATCTTATTTGAACCTAACCTTTTATAAGGCTGATTTACAAAGTAATAGTCAACGTGCCAGTAGTGGCTGTTAGTAATGGTATGCCAGCAACTAGTATGATGTAAAAATGGTTCATGTCAGTCACTGCCAACGGGTCAGTTAGTGGCAATGCTAGTAAAACAAATATCTTTGTTCTGCTGGTGCGTCATCTTCTCCCTCCACTATATCGCAATTGATACCAGCTGACTGGTACTGTGTAAACAATAATTGTCGCCCGTCAACTGTTGGAATTTTGTATCTCATCACTGCTTTAAACTATTGAGGGTCATTTTCATGCAGTTCTCTGATTATTGTTTTGGACGCTCCAAATTTATTTTTATTCATCCAATCTCATACCCATTTTGATCTTTCTTTCTTATGTAATTCGTCGATACATAATTCAATAAGCTCTTCACATAAAACTAATGAAATTGAACGTACAGTTTTTTGAACAGCGATTCTGCGCAATGTTTCCGCCATCATAATATTGTTACAAAAAAACAAATAACCAACCGATATTAGCTGAAAAACAAACGTACAGTGTCACAGCAACATGTAATACTTGAATTGTAGCTGGCGTAATGTAAACGATGAAGTGCCAAATAGCTGGAATGCCAATTGAAATGTGCTAGTGGTCTTCCAATCAACTTACCAGCTGGCATATCAGTCACTTACTATGTGTAAACCAGCCTATAGATATCTATACTTTTATTATTAACAGATAAACATTTAGTGTTCAATGATAATCTACAATATAATATATTTAACTGTGGTATACTGATTATTAAGCGTGGTAATTCAGCAAGGGGCCTATGTTCTTAACATATTTAATACTTGAGTATCGAGCCTATAGCTTGCTCAGAAATTTTGTCTCAGTTTTGCTTATGGGTGTATAGCTTGGATACTATACAGAATCCAAGTACATGATACTTGTTAACGCACGACGAGCTCTTATATAGTAGTTGGCACGACGCACTTGCATATGCTTCAGTATAATCTTTAAACAAGGATGATGAACAAAGTGAATAGCAATAATGACAGACAAAAAATCTTAATATTAATAAATATATTCTAATTCACAATTATGCCTAAATGGCAAAAACATACTCTTTTGTGTTTTGTCACAAGCTCATAGAAAAACATGGAAACATGGAAAAATTGACTCCACATAGTGGACATGTCTTAATAACCAGCACCGCCAAGATATATCTGTGAACAAAACTATGTTAATAATTAGACCGTACAATTCCTTATAACGTGAACGAACAACGAAGTAGAAAATACTCAATACATAAATATATCAAGTGCACATTCCACTGGTAGATGGTGCAAATAAAGACAAAACATGTGCACACGATCATAGTGATTTCCATTTTATTGTTCAAACTCAGTGATAATTGATAACAATCATTTGCGGGAGGGGAAAAAGAGTGTGACCATAATTAGCTGACGTACATTAATGTAACGCGTGAACAATCAATATAGTATTGCTTTTACATTACATCTTTTTTTTTTGTGTTTTACACATTCTGCATAAATAATTAGATAAAAAACTTAATTATATAATAATTTGATAAAAAACACCAAGATTGTCTCCTATGACGACACCTAATTCTAATTTAATAATCCCCTTAAATCTATCAGTATTACTTCAATACCAGTATCTTTTAAATAGTTTAATTCATTGATGAGTGGTCTGAATATAATATTATTCCAAAATTGTTTTCTGTCAGATAAATAAAATAGTATAGCTAAAAATATATTATATAGTGTAGCTTGTCGATGAGTAGGTATACAAGGAATAGTTAAATAAACAGTACTTAATTTATGAATGACTCCCTAAAGGATTTCAAACTTCATGATCATTAAAAAACAGAAATGCTGGCTATATAATTTGATTTTATCATGTTCTTTACTTTTATTTTGACAGACTACCTGGAATAAAATTCATTTAAATAGTATCACAATTTTGTATTTCATTTTTGTGTAATCTAAAGTGTCTGCTAGAATATTTTTCATTTCAATGAATTTTTTCAGAATATCTAGAGTTGAAATAAATTGTGCTACACAGTACACAACTAGTTGGAATTGAAAATATTATTTAATACCTTCTTTCCAACCACATATTTTTAAGGTGGAATATATAAACACTTTTCTGTATAATATTTAATATATTCTGTATTTAAATTGCAAAAAGTATTATCAATATTGAAAATATAGGATTTATATGATTAAAAATAGAGAGAATTACTAAATTATTATCTATTAAACATAAAAACATTTATATTTGAATGAGATGGGTTTTTAACAATAGTATTAAATGAATTGCTATCATTTTCACTTATTGCAGTTGATATACTCATAGATAATGAGTATGGAAATTGTTTATGAAATTGCATGTTTTCTTCTATTTATCTAATTAAAAGCTAACCTAGATAATTATTTGTTTCGTGTTTTACTGAATCAAATTATGTAAATTTTATTTAGTATATAAATGCATATTTTTAGATTTATAAATATTAAATGCATAAATGTAATTTTATAAGTTTTATGTTCATATTTTACTATACTTTAAATTTCTAAGACTTACTAAACATCAAAAATGTGTATTCCAAGTAATACACTGAGTGAGGGTTAACAATATTGTTGATCTATTGCCAATCTATTTTTACAAGTGAGATTTAAAAATCAAGGGTGTTTATAGAGTGTATTGGCAAATTACTTGTCATCATATCCAGAATGTGAAAGTTGTTCAACACGGTAGCCATTAAATCTTGAAGCTATGGAGAACTAAGATACGGTTACTCAAAATGTTTGAGTAACACACAGAGGGAAAACAAGCTAATACAAAATCCTACAAAATAGACTTCCACAAGGGGTTATTCTTTCCCAGATGCTTTTTAAAATATATATATATATATCAAATAAGGCCGATATTGTCGAGGAAATTCATATACATTAATGACATAGTACTAGTTATACAAGCTACATTCTTTGAAGAAATTGTAAGAACACTAAACAGAGAGCGGTGTTGGTAAAAGTACAAAAGTATTTCCAAAAATTGCACCTCAAATTGAATTCAAACAAGTCAGTTACAACCACATTCAATTTAGAACTAGAAAACCAGTAATGATAAATATAGAAACTAATGCAAAAAAACAAAAATCGAAGAAGTACCTAAATACCTGGAAGTAAGGTTGGACAGAATTTTCAGACAACACCTTTAAAATGTGTAAAACAAAATAAAGATACATTATTGCCAAGCTAGCAAGCATAAATTTGTGCCGTCATGCAAATGTGCTTTGCATTTCAGCGCTAACCCTAGTGCACAATGTGGTAGTATACTGTACACCTGTGTGATGGAAGTGCGCATTGCAAGAAGGTCTATGTACACCTGAATAATACCATAAGAATCATAACAGATTCATAAAATCTACTCAAATAAAATGGATGCCGGTCCTATCCAATATAGTTCCTTCAGATAAGTCCTTCAGACTTACTAGATTGTTTAATTGAAATTTAAATATGTTATTAATATTGTAATTTTCTTGTCAAATTACATATATAAATAAATAAATATAGAAAGAAAATAATTGTTAAGAATACTTTCTTAGTTAGCGTGCCTGACTTAATAATTTCTGTTTTGTGTCTTCATCTTGTGTTTACCTACTTTACCAACTTCATTAACTGACACATGACTAGCTAGAAATCTTTCTAAATCACTGAATTTACAAAGCTCTCTTGAAGTTTGTATTAACTGCCATTCACAAAACGTTGAGTCTAGTCTGGAATGTACCAATGAATAAATTAATATAGTTATTAAATTATTGACGAATATATCTCATCGCCAAAATGTTTTTTTTCTAGAATGCATCAATTGAATATGAAGGTTATCTTTCAGAGTTTTAATAGTTAATATAGTATCAATACATCTTTGACAATACTTGTCTAATATGGTGGTACACCACTTACTTTTAACATGAATAATTGAATCCATTTTTGTTGGCAGCCGGACAACACAACATAGAAAGACAAACCACGTCGGACACGAACACAACAACTATGACTACCCTACAGATGGGAAAAACAATATTAATGATAGAAAACATGGTTACTCGAACGATAATTACCAATAGTGTTGATTAACAAATTTCCATATAAGAATACGTGATTTGAACACATTAACAGGAAGCCAGAAACCAAAAACAAAGAATACGGCCAGCACAACAGCACCAACAACAGAAAACAACCGGAATAAAAATATAAAGAACAAGAATTATTACTATCAGTCATTAGTTAAATTAAAAATTTAGAAATCAAATAATATTATTTATAGCCACTCATAAAGTCAGGAATGACAAAACAGAATCAAGAAACTGATAAATTAGTACCACCTGTAGCAGAAATAAACATTGAAAAACACTAGAAAGAACCGGTGACACTGATATTAAAACGTATAGCCATTGATTATAGAATAATCTATTTTATAATCAGTGATATAATCATATTTTTTCTATTGTATTATATTATTTTAGACTTAAATTATAATTTTTAAACCATTAATGACCGACCTTTCACATGATACATAAACATATAATACCTATCACAAGAATTTTAAACGTTAAAATGTGTCATAAAAAAAAAGTTATGGGACTAAAAACTTGCTTAGTTTCTATATGAATGATTTATTCGACGTACCTATAATGCTAAATAATATGGAAAGTATTTACATTACATTTACATACATCTATAATTGATAAATTATGAAAAACAATTTTTTACCCAACTTTGAAACAGAATGAAATCAATAATAATACTTTACCTAAAACAATTTATTTATTAATACTACAAAAATAAAAACACGTCACTATATTCAAGCTTATTAAAAAAATAACAAACAATTATTTACAAATAACTAACTGTTCAATAATAAATTAGAAAACCATAAATAAAATAACTTAATTATAATGAATTAAATAAATAACTATTTTTAATAATAGGTACCAGGTAATAAGTATCCTATACCAGGCACGAGTACGTAATATAGTGTATGCAGAGCTTATACATAGCTTATTAAGGACAACACAAAAAATTCTGGGTTAAATATTTTTACGATTTTCAAGAATAAATACATTTTTATCTTATATAATAGCAAATATAAACATTTTTAATCAAATATATGCATATTATACATTTTAATTGTAGATACATTTAATAATTACATTGACCGACAAAAATATTGATAATTTTTATTTATATTTCATTTAACGAAATAGGTAAAAAAAACTAATATTTTAGCAAAATTATTTTATTTTTTATTTTATTTTATTTTAACAAAAACTTTTTTGGCCGGTCATTTACGCGCATACCTATGTGTTTGAATTTAATGAAAATATATTTACTACTTTCTTCTTAATTTATTATTATAGAAAAATATTGTATTTAGAGATTTTTTAAGAATTAATGTTTTTGAACATGATTTTAAACAAATATATTTTATTAATAAATTATTTTTTCATCTTAAAGATTTAATGCAAATAAAATTATTAATTTTTAAAATCATTTTTTAAGAGAGAATTTTCTTGTTTAAAAAGTATTTTTTGTTTTTTAAATTTTACATTTTAAAACATTTTCTGTCAGTTTTTAGTGCATCATTTTCTTAGTCCTACTCATGAGCAAACGACTTTTTATACAGTCTTGTCACAAAAGTTATTTTAAATCTTAAATATAACTTGACATATTTTAATTTTGAAAAAACCTGATTATTTGAGTGACCGAAAGTGTATGAATCAGTGTCCCGATGCGTACGTGCCTGACTAAATATGTAGTAGATATTATCCGGCTTTGTTTTATTGGCGCAAATAACTTAATTAAAATATTTTATTAATATATTATTTTATTAACAAAACACAAAATTTAAGAACAATCAAAACAACATCATATAGTTTCTTTAGTGGGAAATATCACAATGCAACAAACTGATTGGTTAAAACCTAAAGGTCACGCATACATAAATAATTTTAGTTATGTTGACTTTCACTTGATACATGGGAAATATATGAATATGAATATCTTTGAGATTGCTCAAATATATTTTGACTTTTGAGATGAATGAATTGGGTATGGCACTCAAATACTCAATGCATTTTGAGACGGATAAAAGAACTAAGAATGAATACGTTCTAAAAAGAATATAAAATGAAGATGATAATTTGGGACGGACGTAGAAAATTGAAAAGTACTTTAAAAGAAAATAATTTTTACTGGAATGACAAAAAATTCAAACAGATGACTGAACACTTTCTCTTAAAAAAGTGCTGGTAGTCTGGCACTAGAACATCTATGGCTATGTAAAGCAATATAGTTATTAAATATTACTACCGATAATCTATGTTATAAAATTTATTACGTATAATGGTACATTATTATATTACGTATTATTTATTTAAGTTTTTGAATTGTATAGTTAGTTAATTTGTAAATTTGTAAAGCGCTTGTCCGACAAAAAAAAAAAAACATCGGAAGTCTCAGCAGTTGAGGATTTCACAAAATCACCATCAGTATGTTGCATACAAACATTGCGGAAGAAATTTCGTCGGATTACAGATAAGATGTTTTTTTAATAATTAGAATATAAAAGCATTTTTTTTTCAATTTACTTTAATTCATTTTACATTCAATTTATTACAATAGTATAAGTATATAGTATTTAAGTATTTATGGCAAAGAACCATCATAAAAAAAAAAAATAATCATAATAATGGGTGGTTTTAAATTATAAGTTGCACGATAAAAAATCTTATATTAAAGCTTATACATGAATCACTTATACGCGGTATTAAGTTACAGCTACTTATACTGTATTACTATCGAGCAACAATTAATTTTCAATTTTTTTACTTTAATATTTTTTTTTTTAATTAAATTTTATTTTAAATATAAATTGAATTTTTATTAATGGTTCTTTGACAAAAATACCCTTTTAAATTTAATTTTTTATTTTTGTTAACCTAATCATAAATAACATTTTTACGTACAACTCCCCTCGCAAAATACTTCGGGTTTTTCAGGGCTCTTCAAAATAAAATATAACCATTTATCTAACTTCCTATAATATTTCCTTTAAAGATAAATTTAAATTAAAAATCAAAAAAAAGTTTTTAAGTACTATCCTCTCCTCTCCTTCAGAAAATGCACATATTTATAAAGAATATTTGTAAAAAAATTCAAATTTTATATATTTTTTTTTCGCATCACCCAAAAAAAATACGATTTTATATACTACCCCTCTCGTAAACCTTTTTTTTGAATTATTAGTGGACCATCAAAATAAAATATAAAAATTTTTTAACATTCCATAATATTTTCATTAAAAAATAAATATTATTTCAATAGAAATTCAGATTTTATTTTTATTTTTTGCTTTACCATCGTAAATATTTTTTCAGAATTTTAAACAATTTATTTATTATACAAAATAAATCAATTTATTTGGAATTCATCAGACTGATGATTATTTTTGTCAAAGAACCATTTTAAACAACAAAAAATTCACATTAATGGGCGGGTTTAAAATTATAAGTTGCACGATAAAAGAACTTACCTAAGTTTATACAAGAAAGAATTATACGACGTATTAAGACACACGTACTTAAACGACGTATCCAAATAAATCGAGGGTAGTACATACTACTTAATGAACAGATGAACAGATTTTTTGGAAATTCTGCAGATCTATACGACGTATAAAGACACAC
>JABCUB010000012.1:0-42133 GCA_013282895.1 Eriosoma lanigerum | reverse complement strand
TTTGCAAGAAATAATATATTCGTATTTATTTTTACATTCAAGATACCGTTCTAAGGATATATCGATAAAATTCAGATGTTGAAGTTAGACAAAAATTTCAAAAATATCTTCATTTTGCTCATCCTACTGAATATGCCTATATTAGTCTCCTCATGCATTTCAGAAACACCCTGTATATATTTTGGCGTTTATTGGTTACATATACTACCTTTAAAACCGATATATTTGGGATGCAGTAGACTGATGAGTATTTTCATCAAAGAACTATCTTTAAAAATAACTTGCACAATGATCGCGGGTTTAAAATTATTATCTGTATGACAAAAAACAAGTTAAAGTTTTCACTTGATAGTCTTATACGACATAATCATATAAATGTATGTAGAACATACTATAATATATACAATCCTCTTGGTACATAACTACAAGAGTGGTTTGTTACATCAATTATTATAAATTAATAATTTACAAAACGTATTATTTTAAAATAACATGTACTTAAATAATTGTTTTAATAATAATATTATTAATTGATTAACGGAAATAGTTCCAATTAGAATACAATAAAATAAATAGATAGAAGTGTAAGTAGAAGAAAATAAAATAATAATATTAAACCCACAATAGTAAAGAAGTACAATAGTATATTAAAATATTACTTAAAGAAGAAATAAAATAAGAACGGTATTAATAAGATAAAAATATTGAAAAATTAAGGAGAGTAATATTAAATAAATCAATTTCTTTAATTAAATTGCCTGCCGACATAAGTATGTTAACTGGAGTGAATAGCATATACATTGAATTAATAGGAGAATAATAAAATATTGAAAAATTTCTAGAGATAGATTGGTTAATTCTAAAATTTAAACACTCGAAGATTTCAAGGCAATCGATAATATTATGTACTATTTTGTATAAAAATTTACAATTTAAGATAAAATTAAACTATTTAAAACTATTTATTTTATTTAAAATAGTGTTTATAATAGAAATATTCCATTTAAAGGTTTGTACATTTTGTAATTTGGGAGAAAACAAAAAAAAAATATATTTAAAATTTAAAAACTTATTTAATTTTTAAATATTTATTATTCAATGGAAATATTCAAATCCGAAAAAAAATTTGCGAGGAGAGTAGTACTTAATAACGTTTTTTGATTTAGGATAAGAAGAAATTTGAATATATTTTAAAATATTCTTAATTTTTGAACGGATTAATTAAGGGAGAGCAAAAAATGTTATTATTTTATTATAACAGACCTTTAAAATTCTAAATTAAATTTTTCAAGGGGGTAAGTACTTAAAAAGGTTTTTTGATTTGGGTGAAGCCAAATAAATTTTAAAATTTTAATTTCTTTAAAAATAATATTTATTTTTAATGAATATATTATGGAATGTTAGATAAATATTTGTATTTTATTTTGAAGGTCCCCAAGATGAATTTGTGATATAACTTTAGACTTAGACAAATTATAATTTTGAAACCATTAACGACATTTGTGATACATAAAGACATAATACCTATCACAAGAAATAAGTAATAAAAAATAAATATGTTAAAATATGACATAAAAAAAAAGTTATGGGACTAAAAACCTGTTATAATATTATGGTACTCCCAGTCTAATAATTTATAACTTAATCTTTTTACAAAGTATTTTGAAAATCGTGACTGACAAATTTTTTTTTAAACTTTTAAAGTTTATATTCCCGAAAATCGGCAATAACAGTTTCATTTTTTTAAATTTTTTTATTTCATGATAACTGTTTAGATATTGATCATAGGAACTTGAAACTTTTTCCGAGTATCAACATAGGTATTCTACGTTGGGGAAAAAAATTTCTAAACGATTGGTAGATTTTCTGACTAAATATAGAAATTAGAAATTTTTTCCAAAAATGTTTAAGATTACATGCAATTTTAGGTTTAACGATTTGAAAATTTTATAGAAGCCTACTCATATTTTATGAACTTCTAAAGTATTTTAAAAATCGTAGCTTACAATTTTTTTTTATAAGGTTCTAATTTTTTTTTTAAATATTTTTGGTAGAATTAAATATTATATTTTTTTTTTTTTATGTCTGAATACACTTTTTCGGATAGAAATAACGATCCGATTACCACAAGTAAGGTATGCTTTCGATCGATCCTCCCACTTTTTTACATTTATATTGTATAATTTTTTTTTATAACTATTATACACAACTATTAAACATAACATAAATATACATATTTATACATTTTTTGTAAATGGAATTTTTTTTCATATACTAATAATAAATAAATAAATACTGTAAACATATTTCAAATGGAAAAATTTAAATAATAATTATAATTCAGCTCTTTTCTATTGCGACCATAGCAACGTTCAATTTAATTACTCTGCAAATATAAAATTAAAATTGAAAGTTACTTAGTTTTAATTTTAGTAAACTTGAAAAAGTCAAATCAAAATGACAATAACTAAACATAATTAAGAAATATAAAATTTACTTAAATATATTATATATAGTTTAAAATACATATAATTGTTTAATTTTATCATTTTATCTAAATATTTTTATTTTTTATTTTTATTGAAGATATTATTCCTAAATTTGTGAGTGAAAATTTAAATTGTTCAGATTAATTTTAAAAATATATATTGCGTCAAATTCTGTATTCTGTATCAAGTCATACAACAAATAGTCATCATTTCACGTGAACTAAATAGTATAAATTCCTACCAACCTCCATGTGGTGTCTCCTGAGTAATGCAAATAGACTGTAACATTTAATTTAAATCTTGGATATAATTTATCGCATTCAATTTCTTTGATGGGACTCAATTTGCCTAAAATTATTTAAATGAGATTATATTGAAAATATAAGCAAATTATATCGAATATTATTGAGAATAAATTAATTTTTGAAAAAATTTCAAAGTTCTATATTTAGAGATACAATAAATGTGTCAGTTCTAAAATGCTTCCTCTTAAGTAGAATACCTATTATGAATATTTAAAAATAAATTGAAGCCCCTACGTCTAAAATTGTGTTAATTATCAGAAATATCTAAAATCAAATTTGTCAAAATTAGTTTTTATGAATTTTGCAATTTTTCTTCTTACAAAGAATTTCTTTTTGAGAAATTCTAAAAATGAGCTTAATAAAGCACCAACTAGATGCAATTATTTATCAAAATTTAAATGCAGACTGTTTGTGATAATTGGCCATTATTTCTGCCCAAAACCGTTGTGCTTTCAAACATAAAAAGGTCACATTGTAAATTATTATTATTGTTATTCTCTTCACTTAGATTCTAAAAAAATAATGTATATTGAGGAATGTCTTAAAAAATAGTCTACCTATCAGACATCAGCTATAAAAAAAGCAGTCATGCATGTTGTGAATGTTAGATTCATTAGCTAACATTTCAGACATTCCTGTTTTAGTAATTATAATCTATAACTCAAATATCACTCAGTATAATGATTAGATAATTAAATAATTCATTAAAAACAAATATAACTATTTTCCAATATACATATTTTAGTTTATAGATACCAAACAAATATTAATATAAATATTTTAACAATATCTAAACTAATAAGTATAGCATAAATTACACAAACAAAATGTCACAGTATAAAAAATTATATTTTGAACAAGAATTAACAACTAACTAAAAATAAATTAATCTATGTGTAATAAATAAAGATCTAAATATAATAAAAAAATAATATAAAAATAATATTAAGCCTTAATTTTAATTGTTAATACAATTTAAAATACTATAGTATACTATATAATTTAATGTTTTAAGTTTACATCATTGTATACTAACTACGCGTAACATGGGTAGCCAACCAATATTGGTTTGATTATATATTCTCTATGTTATAATTTTTATAAATGCAAATCATAATAGAATGAAATATAATTATTTAATTTTGTATTTTGTATTTTTAAAACTTTAATAAGTATACATATTATTTTTGATATTAATTATGTTAAGTTAACTATGGAAACAAGAAAAAACAGTTTGTATAATTAATAAGTATAAAAATGTATTAAATTAAAATATTGATCCAAAGTACAAATAATGTTGGTAGCTACATAATAAGAAATCACCAGCATATATAAAGTAACATTACTATTTGTTAATCTAGTCTAATGTACCACAATTAACTAGAAATATACAATATAGTGTAAGATCATGAAAATATAAATTATTACCAGTCTCCTTCTTAAATTTGAAATAACTGATATACATAATTTAGATTTATAATTCTTATATTTTTAACCTGTAATTTGTTTTGACATTATAGTAATACTATTAATTTTAGAATAGGCATATATTTATAATCAATGGTAATATTATTATCCTAGGCAATATTAACTATCTCATCAATAATATAATATTTAAATTGAATTATTAACTTTTTTAATATTTTAAATGTCGTGTTTCTTTTTTAATTAATGAGATATTTTAAAACTTTAATTTTAAGACAAGATACAAGCTTGTTCAGAAAAAAAAATTATAATGTAAATATACATTTGGCACGATAATACAATATCATTTTCAACAAACACAAAACAAATAATTTAACAATTAAATACAATTGAGAAAATGGCTATAGATATAAATTAAAACTATATAATTGTGTTTGTGTTATTACTATTAAAAAAAAAAATCAACAAAAATTAACATTTTAATTATTCATGAAGATATGTTTTTAGGTTGTGACAAATAATAATTAAATAGCGATTGTACACAATTAAAACCATATTGTTGTTTAAAAATAATTATGTATTCAATCTTAAATAAAAAATGTAGTTCTTCATAGTTTTGTAATAAATACCTTTTTTTCTTAAGAAATATCACAAATAAAGTAGAAAAATATTTAAGTGAATTGATAGTTTTGGTGCAACAAACACTTTAAAAACAACATATATCTTATTTAGTATACGGTTCATAGGGAATTTTAAATTTTTAAAAAATTTTAAAGACTTGAAATCTTAAAACCTACTAGTTTTTGAACTTATACTATATGCACTTAAATACTAAATATTTTGTTAATATTACATTATTAAATTAATAACTGATAGACATACAGAAATTAAATGTATATTATTGTCTAGTGACTATCTATCAGCTGAATTAAATTATTTTGTACAGCTCATTGGATAACATTATTAATTATACATAATATAATTTGAAATATACTTTTAACAATAACCTATGTAAACATACAAATTAAAAAAATATACTAACTAATTAAAACCTATTGACTGAGTTTTGAATACTGAATATTTATAGTATATAACCACCTTATATAACCTTTAATTATCTATACTTTCAAAAGACTTTAAAACAAAATCTTTGAATGCATTATATGCTTTATCAAAAGAATCGTTGGTTATAATACAATCAAAATTTCCAGGCGTTTCTCCTAAAAAAAAGAAAAATTTTACATCACTAACATTTTATAACAATAATACATTTATAAATTGAACATACCATAATTGATTTCTTGTTGAGCCGCATTTAACCTTGCTCGAAGACTATCTTCAGATTCTGAAGCTCGTCTACGTAATCGTATTTCTAGTTCACTAATACTGGGTGGTTTAATAAACACACCTATTGGTTTCAAATTAGGGGCCTTTTTAATTTGAATAACTCCTTGCATGTCAATGTCAAGCACACATATTTTGCCAGCCTTCTGGACGTTACGTACAGCATCAAAACTAACATTCAGAAAATAAAAGTAATAAACTATTAATGATCACGAATAAAATTTAAAACTATTAGAATTAATATTAACAGAGGAAAAACAATACCTGGTACCATACATATTGTTAGAGAACACAGCATGCTCGAGGAATTCTCCACGATCAATGGACGCTTGCATCTGCTCTTTGGTGGTAAAGTGGTAATGTTGGCCATTCACCTCAAAACGCCTAGGTGATCGGGTAGTGTGTGACACAGAAAAACCAAACTTATCCGGATACTCGTCGAACAGTTTACGCAATAATGTAGATTTGCCAGATCCCGACGGACCACAGACCATCAACAGTTGGTTGTTTTGTTGTACCATTTTCGTGGCGAACGCTGCACTACCAATGCCTAATACAGAACGCAGTAAATTGTAAAATACTATAATGAACTCGTACGGCTTCTACAAAGAAAAAAAAAACACTGCAGTACGATTATTAGGTGCTAGTAAAAAGTGGTAATAAAAAGAGGTGGTAATAAAAAAATAAAAACCGTGAAATAATCAATATTGTGTAATAGGTACGTGCATAAAATAATATTACCTATCAATTCTCAAAACGAATTGTACACGATAAAAATATTATAATAACGTGTTTTTTTATTTTTTAAGCACCTATAGTAACGGAAACGAGTTGGATGTTTTTCAGTTATTCGCTCGGAAACACACGCTGTTGGTCAAACAAACCGGGATAATTATGGGTTGTTTTAACGATTTAAATATTATATTAAAATTATAATAGCAGCACCATCAAAAACTGATGCTGCGACAACGAAGATTTATTTTTTTAATTAATCCGAATCGAATCCGTAATGTTTTAAAAAATTAGACGAACACGCGACAAGCACGTAAAAAAAAAATAAATAATAATAATAATAATAATAATATTGTACCGCCGGCGGCGCGCGGTAGATATCGGTACACAGACTACTATTGTAATTTTATACAGGTATAGACGGTATAGTAGGTGCACAGACACACGGTACAAATTACCTACCGGATACCGAGGAGGTGGATTTTATTTTTTTGTTTACACATTTTATTTTACCGCGCGATGCCGACGCGTTTCGGTTTCTTTTCTTTCAAGTTATTCTCACCGCCAATTTGTGAGCACCGCGAAAACATTGACGACAACGCAATACGCAGCGAAAATTCGTGTGCGTTTTGCTGTTATCAATTTCAATACAATAATAACAATATGTATTGTAATAATAACGATTAAATATTATAATTATAAAAGCAAGTACGTACACGTTGATTTTTTATGAATAATAATAATAATAATAAATAACGACATTACCTGTGGCCAGTAGTCATTACACTTTACAGTAGGCGGATGCGGGTCGCGGTGTTTGTTCGTATCAATATTTTAGAAAAATCGCAGCTGTAATGTAGAGTGCGGTATGTTACCGTCTCCTCAGCGACTTGTACGCGATCAGCCTGTAGAATAATTGTTATCACCTCTGTCTGACACTGTGGGCTTTGTCGTTTATATTTATTATCAGTCACATGTGGTACGTTCGTCACTGTCGTGGGAATAGTGACATATTAATGTAATATTCGCTATTCTTATTTCGTTATTCGGTTGTACTACAAGTATTCTAAAGTCCAAAGTACGCGTCTTGCGATTTGCGATTGACCCACGTCCAAGCATCGCCGTTTCCATCAATATTCTCGCGCAGATTTTGTTAGAACGATTTACGCGACAAGATGTCCAACGATGTGAAAGACGTTGCGTTGGTTCAGAAATTCAACTTGGAGGTGAGTCGGTTTCTTTTCACCGGTTTTGTGGACCACTGTACGACACAATTGTCCAATAACCTTCATGGCAGACACTGACTAAATGACTTTTGGTAAATATTCTCGCGGGACCATTGAAGAACATTCATATTTTCATCGGCCTTCTCTAAATATGACTCATTTCAAACATAATGAAATGAGGGAATAGACCGAATTATGATGTGTACATAATTATGGAAGACAATCAAATATCGATACCTAGCTATATTATAATTTTCTTTCATATTTATTTAATTTAAACTTATAGTAAAATAATAAATGAAAATACCTAATGAGTAATAAGAAATAATTCATGTCTAATCAAATTTAATACACTGATAATTGTATTATAAAAATAATAATAATTAATCAATATATATATATGTATTAGTATTTATTTTACTTTACTAACATTTTATAAATATAGGTAATTAACTCACAAAATTAGTTATCATCTTTTAAATGTGATGACTACTAACTGTTGATAGTTTTCATCAGTAAGTTATAACTAGAGCCCGGATTTATATGCATTTGCATGTTTGTACTAAGTATATGCACGTCTATGGGGGTTTAAAATGTCTACGGTTCATATCATATCGAATTTAAACTCCAAATTTTATATTGCATATTTTGCATATTTCGAGGGTTATTGCATATTTGTTCATAAATGCATATAACATGAATATTTAATGGATTTTTAATAAATTAACTATTAATAAATATACACTCGTGTCCCAGCTTAGTATGTCGATATCATTTTATAAATAATCACATCGTGTATTCACGTATGGTTATTTAAGTTTCATTTATAATTTATTCCAATACACCAGCCATCGGAAATTCTCGGCTGCGATGTCGACCGGTACCTAATAATAGCACGATTGCAATTAATTAATATTTAATACGCAGTCATCGATCATCGTTCGTCTGTCAATGTGTTTGTTCGCTGTAGTGTTTGTTAATTGTTTAGCCCATTTGCAAAAAAAGACAAAATGCCAAAAATTAAGTCTAATTTGGGTTCATCCATAACTCGATGGGTTGAGCCTTACAATCGTGACAAAACTGTATTTACCACTAGTGGATTAGTAGTTTATTGTCAAGTTTGTGATCGCCAAGTGCGTTGTAACAAAAAATTTCAAATAACGCAATATGTAACTACCGAGTTTCATTTGAAATGTTTGAAAAAAGTTATATTTTCATTTTTTTTGTTTTTAATAAAATATTTAAAATTTTCTTTAGTGTAAAAGTATGGTTTTTTAAAAAAAACATATTTTATAAAGTTTAACATAATGCATATAATTGCATATTTAGCCACTTTTTCTTTGCATATTTGCATCATATTTGACACCTTTTAAATGCATATAAATCCGAGCTCTAGTTATAACACTTGATAATAATTTTCATATTTTTATTAATTTTACATATATGATTTAGGTATTTATGTCCTATACACTTTATCACACTATTTTAAGACTAGGTATAACAATTGAATTATTTAAAAAATATTTTATTAATAATTATTTCTTTTAAAAGTATTACAATTAGATACTTACTTATTACTTCCCTTAAAAATAGTTATTACATTTTTGTTGCCTAATTTGAAAGTAATGCAACTACTTTACCGAAGACTATCAAAGAATTATAACTAGAGTTAGGATTTATATCCAATAAAAAATTGTAAAATATGCATTTGATTTATTAAAAATAACAACAACAAATTTGCTAAAATATGCCATAAAATACAATGACTAAATTTTTTAATTCTAAACTAATAATACTATTCAAAAATATTATATTTATTACAAATTATAAAAGTTTAAAAAAGTAAATTCACAAAGACGTAATGAATAATCTATTACTGTCATACGAGTTTATAACAATTAAGATAAGATAAAATTAACTGTAACTACATACCTACTATACCTATTTAAATACTTGGGTATTTTATTTTGAATTAATAATGTATTTTTTTCTTTTACCAACCACTATAGCTAAAATATACTATAAAACATGCAATTTAGGTGATTATTGTTGAAATATGCAAATATATTCAAAATAAAATAATTTGCTTCATCATAACCTAATTCAAAGACATTTCAAAGAAAAACAGTAATTATGCAAAAAAAAAAAAAAAATGCCAATGCAAATAAATCCTAACCCTAGTTATAACCTAGTTTACTCTTATAGTTTATAATAATAAAATGACTTTTTTCTATTAAATGGCATTTCATATGTTAATATTTTTTATGTTATCTACATTACATTATTTCCCAAGACCTGTATTGACCAAAATAACTTAAATAATTAATATATGCAATGCATATTATAATAACAGCTGATATTCTTAATAGTTTCTTTCACCTGCTTTAAATCTTGAATTGTACCTATATTTGTATTAAATATTTAGGATATGGTTTAAATTTATTTAATTATTAAAAAATTAGGCGGTTAATATTGTATACAATTTAATAAATAAATCGTTACTTAAATAATATTTAAGAAAACAAAAATTGTTTAACTACAACGTTTATGCAATTGTCTGTTTAGGCCTTGGAACAAAATAATTTATTGGAAAAAAAATGGAAAGAATACAAAAAAGAATATGAAGAATTAAAAATATGCTTAAAGGAATTTCCTAAAAAGTTATCGGCTCCAATATTGATGCCACTTGGTTCGAAAGTGTTTGTACGTGCACAATTATGCAATACCAATGAAGTATTTATAAGATATGATGACATTTTCACTAAACAAACAGCTTATGAAGCTCTAGATGTTTGTGAAAGAAATATTAAAAGTATGTTTTTAAAGCCTTTATTATTATTAGTCTCTGTAAAATTGTAGGTATTTTATTTAAGTGTATTATAAGGATGTAATGGAATGATTGAAAACCTAGAAAAAGAAAAAAAATTGTTAAGTAATAACTTGTTTGCTAGACAAGAAGTTATTACTAATAATACTTTTGATACTACCCAACAAAACACATCTAATATAGAACCATTAGTAGATCTAAATGAACCATATGATGAAGAAACAGAAGCAGCATGGAGAGGTAAATATTATTGTTTAATATTATTACAATAATTATAAATATTTAATATGTATTAAATTTATTGCGTAGCATTTTTTAAATATATTTTTATATTGCAGAACGGCATAAACAAAAACTAAAAGAACACAAACAAAAACTAGCAGAAGAAAGAAAAAAATTTGAGGAACAAGAAAGAATATTATTAACCAAATATAAATTAAATAATATAGATAAAATACCCCGAAATTCAAAAAAATGCAAACGAAGGTATTTTTAAACTAGTTTAATGGAAAACTATGTGTACATTATTTAACTATAGTCAAAACCATTTTAAATCATTTTTAAAAATAGCATACTATTATTAGTAATGCAATTTAATATCTTTCTATTGTTCTAATGTGGCCTTAAAATTTGAAAGCACTTTGTACCGCAACATATTTAAATTTATATAGGAATATTAACCTAGTGTTACAAATCTATTTGCTTTTTATTGGGTAGTTTGAACTTCAACCCCAAACTTAAATTTGAACAGCAAATCAGTTGATCAAATTGAAATGGCTATATTATTCTATTTTAAAGATTATATTCTTTTTAAATTAACCTAGCATCATTTTTTAATGAAAGAAATAAAATTAAAATTTTGAGTTACGTGGTTTTGCCATGGAGACGACTTACGTTGACATTAATTTAGTGTACTAAAATAAATAGTAATAAAACTAAAAAACAATATGTTTATGCAGTCAAAATAATATACATTTAATAGTGGCATAGGTCATCACCGATAAGTATTAATAAACATTAAACAGTATTATTTCTTGTATACTTGGAAGAATAGGTATCTTGAAAAAGGATGTAGGTTCCAAATATATATTATTTAGAAAATTATCATCGAAAAGAATAAAGCCATTGATGACAGGTTAAAAAAATTATTTGTTCACATCACTTATCAACGGATAAACTAATGTAGTAGTGTTCATGATCCATGATCTTAGTAAACCCCTGTGTAGTAGTCTGCTACGTACTGTTTCTTAACTTGAACGGATTATAGTCATAAAATTTTAAAATTGGAGATATCTAAGTATTAAGTAGTTCAGATATTTAAATTTGTAAAGTTGTTATGTATTTTATTTTGGTTTTACAAGGATTTTTTTTTATGTCTGAAGACACTTTTTTGGGAAGAAATAATGGTCTGATTACTACAAATATGTTATGCTTTCGGTAGTAAATTGCATCTAGTTGGTACTTTATCTAGCTTATTTTTTGAATTTTTTAAAAGTTTTTCTTTGCAAAAAAAAAAAAAATGACAGAAAAATCAAAAAATTCACGAATATCATAATTTTGACAAAATAGATTATAAATTTTTCATGATAACTATTGCAATTTTGGTATACTTTTCAAGGTACTTAAATTTTTTTTGAGTATTCTCATAAGTGGTTTATACACACAGTAAATTTTGGAACACCTTATCAGTATAATTTATTGTATTATATTGAGTTTCGCTCAGAAACGTATTTTCTAATGCGATATGATTGTTTTCAAATCTTAATTATAATAAACCACTAATTTCTCCAAGGACTGAAGAGATGAAATCGACCTTCCCGTTTTTTTATAATTGTTCATGTTTATATTGTAAATTGTTATTAGGATGTATGCTTTAGTTTCTTTTTTATATAAAAATTTATATTATATCCTGATTAGGTTAAGATTGAACTGCTCGAACAACCGAAACTTGTCACGTTAACACCACATACCACTTAACGGCCATCATAATTTAAAGATGTGTTTATTATTTATTATGATGTTTTTATAAAATTCTATATACACAGTGCCGGCACCAACGACAGTGAATACCAATGTTCAGCGACTATTGTCGATGATTGTCAACCAATGATAGGACGCACAACAATCGCCTGGGGGTCAGACACTGATCGGCACATCAGTCTGCGTGCGCGAAAACAGTTCAATCTTAATCTAATCAGGGTATATAAGTTTTTAAATTAAATTTGTATTTATATTTTTTTAAGTATTATTATAATATCTTGGTCAATGTAATTGAACGTCTTATAGGGAAACCCATCTAGATGAAATTGATAGTGATGACTACTCGTCCAATGAAAGCTGTGATGATGATTATATTGACGATGAGGAATATGAGGAAGAAGAAATGGTTGATCAAGATGATGATGATGATGATGTTGATGATGATGATGATGATGAGGATGAAGATGATGAGGATAGTAAATTAGAAATAGTTTTCACTAATGATATACCTGAAACAACTAGTCTCTTTAGTAAAAACACTAAAAAGAAAGTATCTTTTAATAATGAGGTTGAGATCAAAGAATTTGTACCTAGACCTGAAGAACATTTTATACGTAGAAAAGAAGAAACTGAAACACAAGTATGTAAAAATTTAAATATTTAAATATTTGTTAATGTTTAATATTATTATAGAAGTATTTATTTCATAAAAATAATTGTATTCATATGTATATATTAATCTCTAAATATGTTGAAAAATGATCATACAATATTCTCTCAATAATTCTATATTCTATTCTAAATAAGAATAATACTTTGAAGGGTCATTATGCAAAGCTGATCTTAGGTAAGCGTAGGTTAAGATATTAATATGAGAATTTGTAGCAGTTATGAACCAGACAAAAATAAGTGACTACATCTTATGTTGAGTAAAGTGTACAATTAAATTTTCACTTAAATGTTTAAGGAATTGTGATGTATACACGATACATTTTTGATTAATATTCTTTGCATAATATTATAATTTTACAATTAAAACTTGAAGAAATTTTGAAGTATTATTTTTTTTAAAAATGTTTAAACTATAATTTACAGGAAATAAAAAAAATGAATTCATATAATATTTAGAAATATATATATTTGTTATGCATTTTAGATACTTGTAACAGAAATTGATGATATAGTAGAGAAAATTTCCGATACGTGTATAAATAATGAAACGAAAAATGATGAAGAAAATCCAAGACCTATAAGTAAGTTTAAAGCAAATCGAAATAAAAATAACATTAAATAGCCAGTTATTTATTTTTATTTAATTAATTTAAGCTGCTAATAAAGCTATTGTACACAATACATAATATGTATATAAACATTTAAATTATTTTATTAGAAGTGTAAATTATTAATAAATATATCACCAAATTGTATAATTATTTTTTTATTTATATATATTATGAATATAATAAACTCATTCTTAATGTTGGTTATATCTTATAATATAATATACAATACAATCCTTAGCCAAAATGTATGAATATACAATGAGAAAAAAAATATACACAAACATAACTAATGTTTAATTATGTAAAAAAAAATAATGTGCAAAATTAACAAGAAAATTGAATGGTAAACATAGTAATACTGCAACTTAAAATTAAAATAAGGGTTTTTACATTGAGAGTTTGGAATATGACTTGATTTAAGCCAAGAATGTCTTATAAATGTATAATAATATGTAAGTTATTTAAATTAAATTAAACTACAAATCAATATTTAAAATATAATTATGCTAATTAATGAAATTATTAATACCCCTTCGACATAAAATTTCTTCACAACCAATCAGCAATTCTTATTTAAGGCAAACAATAATTGTGCCTTGAATATAGTAACAATCATACAAAAATACATTGATAAATATATTATAACTATTACACCAATTATATAAAGGACGGTGACATTAAAATGTATCTAAAACATTAATATAAATAATTTATAAAATTAATAAATTGTGTTCAGTTATTGAAATTAAAGTTATATATATTGCAAAACATTTTATACGTATACAAATTTAGAAGTATGATAAAAAAAATGTATAGAATACTAAGAGAGTAAACATACATAATATAGGTGATATTTCCAATAAATGTTGTGCTTGGTTTAAACGTTATATTATGAAGGCGGTGTCATTTTTTATACTAATTAAATTATTATTGTTGTAACTTATAACATAATGTTTTTAGTTTATTGAAAATGAATTAAGTTCATTATAAACAAATCTATTATGACAAAACTAATATGTAAACATAATTTTTGTACTTTGAAATCTATTTCTATATAATAATAATCATGGTAATGCAGGAATATATATAAACACTATACTATGCTCTTACCACAATGTTGGTCACAACAAATCGTTGAGCAAAGTGTAAAGTATAAGGCTATATAAGTATAAATATAAGGCTGTAAGCACCAACTATGTTTTCCTATACATATTTGAACCATACTATTTGTAATTAGTTAAACATTAAAGAACAATCAAGGCTATATTATAGTATAGTTATATATTAAAATAATAATATAAATGTGTAATATTACTCATAAACTATAATATGTATATATTTATCTCGACTAGAATATTTCAGAACACAGTTATTTGAAACACAATGATATGACTTAAAATTCCGGGAACTTTAGATTTAAAAGTAACAAGAATATATTGAATTTTGTTTTATGTTTTAATACATTTTTCTATAATTGTACGATTATTGGTTATAAAATAAAGGATTATATTATAAAATGATGTAATCAACATAAATAATAAATACTCTTTTTTTAAATTGTATAGATTGTTTATACTCCGTCATAGAGAAATTTAATTTAATTTAATATAAAAATGAATGCAGTTATATTTAAGAGCAAACAATATTACCATGTTTTTCATTTTACTATAATTGGACACAAAAATATAAAATATGAATAATATCCATAGTTTATAAAAAAAAGCACCACAGCATTAGTAACTGTGAAAAGCACAAGATTATCTATTTTAAGTGGACGGTTAATATTAAAAATGTTTATGTATATTGAAAATATAAATAAAATACATAAAATGTGAATACATAGAAAGCAAACAAAATAATGTTAAAAATTATAAATAACACTTTTTACTGAAATAAAATTACTAAAAATTATTTATTAGATTAGATAATATATTATACTGATTATCAATCATATAATTGTGTTGTTATAAAGAGTTATAAATAAATAAATATATCTGAAATCACATTAATAATTCAAAATAACTAAAACCTAATAGAAGACATTGCGTCAGTAAAAAAATATATGAAGATTTTAGAAGATCTTAACTCTACTGAATATAATTCAAATTGATTGCAATACAACACACAAAACCACAAGAAAAATATAAATATACTTGTTATTACAACATGGTAATTATGAATATCAGTTTCTGACTTTTGTAATAATTTCTGAGTAAAATATGAATCGATTTATACTATATTATTATTAATTATTATTTTATACTTATGATTATGATTTGGGGTTAATAGATCGTAAGCAAAATGAAGGTGATGGAGATGGTGAATATACCACAGTGGGCGGTGGTGGAATTCTTTGGCGTAATGCTAATGTATTTGGTGGACTAGTCATATCATCTTTAACGTGTCGATAGTGTAAGCCACCCAAACCATCACAGCGGCTCAGCAATGCTAGCAGCAGTGTCTCAAGAGCACATAAATAACCTAAAACCTGTTAAGAATGTTATATATATTTTCATAGTTTAATTATGAAATTATTATTAACTTACTGCAGCTACAAGTAATTGATGGCGTGTAGCACGTGGTACCCATGTATAAAACTCATGAAATGAATATACTTGATGAAGAACAAGTGAAGAGCTTGTGAGACATAAGATTGTCATGAGGACATAAAACAGTACATTCTAAAAGAGAATGAAATATTAAAAATTATATCATGAATATTATATAATATTATTATGTAAATGTAATTTGTTTGGAAAACCATTTTACTTATCTAACTTATCAGTTTTAATACATACATACATACATATAATTGGCTTTTTTTCATATGTAAAAATATGAATTTAATGTAAATTAAGTAACATTTTTACAAGTTACTTATACTTTATATAGTATATTTCAGAATTTGTTACTTACCAATTTTCCCCAGTTGAATGGAAACAGATATACAGTGTGAGTAACATCAAGAAAAAGTATAGCTCCAGTGACTAGAAAATTGAACAATGTGACAAATAGTATAAATCGTATCCGATTAAGCATTGGTAACATAAACAATGCTAGTCTAGAAGTTCCGGCAAAACATAGACATAACATACACAGCACACAAGTGATCTAATAAATATAAAAAAATAATATTATTACAGGGGCATTATTGTAATAATTATAGATAAATGAAACTCACCAACAATAGAACCCGGATAACACCTGATGGGGTCTTCATTGGCCTCTTGTCATAATGCAATACAACTCCATTGTACCTGGCTCTAGAAGCCTCCTGGTGTTTGTAATTGGCATGCGAATCCCATGATCCTGGTGTGCCTGCCATACTATTGGTTACTTCCAGCCACGAACCTCCTGTTTGACTACCGTTAATCTCAAATTCTTGTTCGTCGTCGATGGGTGCTATGTTGCCCTTTGGTTCTAAGTCGTGAATCTCTTCGAGTAGCACCGAAATTTCGTCGCTAACATACAGGTCTGACACAGAACTTAATTGGGCTGGGCCTCGCTGCATCACTCTTCACACTACTGCACCTGGTACCCTTCCACCTATATTACATCACACCGTCTATCGTCCAGTATTCCCGTATACTTGAGTTTTCAACAAGATGATAAAAATAATAAAACGAAATAATATTCTTCTAAAAATTAAATATGAAAATTGTCATGCATATAAAAGAAAAGTCTAAAAAGCAATAATAATTTTTAATCAAAGTCAAATTGTGCCCAAAAAACCTAATGAGGCATAGATAATTATGTTTCAAATCAAATGCACAATTCAATTAGGTACCTATATTTTGTGTATACATGTATTGTTGTAGAAACGAGACTAAGTCCTTTTATAACTGACATCGTCTATAGACGAAAATATTATGCGACACACTGGTACGTACAACTATATGGCATCTGTTTGTCTTTGTTAGTTATGCGACGATCGAACAATTTTTGCACGTGTCGGAAAGGCTGTAAAAGGGTTTTGATGATGATATATACGTATTAACCCTGACTAATATATGGAACTAATGTATAACACTATATTTCACTCGAACGAGTTTGTGCGTTTTAAAAAATGTAATAACACAAAAGGGGTTGTTGGTTCAATGACCGTACACCTTTTGAATTATATATTACTCTAGTAATATCTATATCTCTTATTCATATTCTAGGGAAAATACCATAATAGTTAAACCTGTATGTAACAGCAGAAATACATTTCTTCAATATAGGGTATTACTTCGATAATATAAAAAAATTGTATTTATAGACTGTTCATATTCATTTGAATAGCCTTTATTTTATTGATATTTTAACGAAAGAATTAAAATTATATTATTATTTATTTCATTGTTAATTTATAAAATTCTACTGTTTTTATTTCAATGTATATTAAATACTCTATGTAATTATGGTAACGTTTATATCATTTAATTTTTTAAAGGATTCTCATGTTTCATTGATTGAAAAATAATATATTTTTTTACATTGTTACATAATTCGATTTTTAGACCATAAAAAACCAAATCGTACTTTTAAATAAAATAAAAAAATCACAAGTTATGTAAATAATTTATTAGTTTAGTTTCTGATGAAAACGATTTATATTGTATTTAGTAATCTACTAATTCTCAAATACATAATATTTTTTTACTAAATGGAAAGATTATTATTTTATCAAGTTATTATTCAAAAGAAAGAAATGGTGGAAAGTATTAATTGTACCCAAAACAAAATAAAAACATTATTGGCTTTATTTTTAAAACAATAATATAAACGAATCATAATTTTTAAATTTCAATATTGTAATATAAATTATAACAGCGTAAAATAATAAATATTATATAAAAAAAAAAATCCCTAGGCTTTAATAAATATAATTTTTCTTACAACTTACGCCGCCTATTTAATATAAATGAAAATATTAAAATAAACTTGCGTAATATATTATACTTACTCATACAGACAGTGTTATAATTACTGTGGTTTTGGTTCATAGCACACGACTGGAAACAATTCACAATTTGATTTTCCTGATATCGTCTTCACGGAAGTCAGCTCGCAATTTCAATATTTGTTTTATACTGTCTGGCGTCAGTTTCCACGAGAAGCGCATTCCGCTGTCGGGATTTAAAAACTCGTTCAGATCCGATACGCGCTCCAAGTTCAAAACCGTCGTGACCTGAACCAACCGTGCGAATTTTTCTCTGACCGGCCACGCGCTGGCCCCGCTGAAATAGTTAATGAGCGTTCTGACCACCTTGTCCAGCGCCATGCCCCCCAACCTATTGAACTCCGTCTTCAGCACGGCCTTTTCCAGTTGCACCGCAGATTCCGCGGCCATTGCGACCACCAGCATGTCGTAATTGTTCGCCGTGAGCTTCGCCTTGAACTCTCGGAACAAGGCGTCCGCGTTCAACATCAGCGCCTGCACAAACGGATTGTTGTCCGCCTCCGTGCGCGCAAACTCCGTCTCGTCCATCTTGTAGTTCTGCTCGTAGAACGGTTCCATCCACGCTAGGATTTTCGGCTCGACCAGCGAACCCTGCAGCTGCCTGAATCCGGTCTTGTTCGAGGCCACCAGCGACGCATTCACCCGGCCGAAATCGTGCAGACAACTGTCCAGCTTGTCCGTGTTGCAGCCGGGTAACTTGGACGGTATCTCGTCGCGGAACGTCTGCGATAGAGACTTGGAATACTCGATGGCCACCTCGGTGTTATTCAACGCCGCCAGGAACGTTCGCCGGACCTTGTCCTGGTCCTGTGCGAACCGGTTGAAGTAACCGGTACCGGGGTAACCGGCGCTCAGAGTCTGGCCGAAGTACGTGCACATGTCCGTCTCCAAGGCGTTAACCGCATTGTTGATGACGGCGCACAGCACGTCCAAACTGCCCGTTCTCAGCGACCGCATGACGCATTTACGTATGATGAAAAACACGTCGTCCACCAGGCTCGACGTGAGCTCATCGTCGTCCCCCTCGATCGTATCCATCAGCATGGCTTTTTTTATGCTCTCCTCCATGTAATACCTCTCGAATTCCAGATATTTCCCCATTAGTTCTTGTACGGAGCAACACAACCTGCTGTTGTCCAGTATAGTTTTGGCACTGCGCGTCTTGGACGATTCCAGATTGTCGTTTATACGTTTACAAACAAACTTGGAATATAGATCGTAACGTGCTAAAATCAATACTATTTCTTCGACCAACAGATCAATTTCTTTCGAATCTGGTTTTTCGACATTTGTCGAGGTCTCCGATTCGTCCCACATTGTCTTCAATAACCCTTTGATCTTGCGCGTCGTTAGAAACGACTGTAACAGGTCATTACTAAACGAGTCACAATGTATTTGTAAATAAGACAAAAACTTGAAAATGTATTCAGGTCCGTAATGGGTTTCTATTAACGGTTGTTGAACCTCAATCGTTTTTGCCACTTCCTCAAAAATAAATGTCAACCCGTCAGCGAAAACTATACTGGCACGGTTGCTCGACAATGAAGTGTCCATGACATTTTTAAAACTTTTATCGACCGAAACTTTTAATGCGCGTCCTAAATAATCTACAAACTTTTCCAAACCTACGTCGTGCATCCCGAGTAGAGGAAATATTTTAAAATACCTTTCTATGGACTTTGAGTCTTGAACCAAAGAAGCATGTTCAAACCTTTTCGATACAGTGTCTTGAAGGAGTTCTGTAGCATTCTGCAAGTGTTTTAGAGCACTTGTTATCATCGAACAATCTTGGGCCATGTCATCTGCTGTACGTTGTAATTTGGTTTGGTCAATTGATAAGTAACGATGTACATGAGCAGCAGCTTGTTCTAATTCATCATTTTTCATTGCGATTTGAACACCCTCGCTGCACAACTGTAAATCTAATAAATCTTGTACTCGTTTCTGACATTCTGATACACGACCTCGTATCTTATCCAATTGTCGAACTTTAGATGATATGTCCTCGGCAAGTTTAGATGAATCATGAATTCGTGTTTGGATTTGAGATAAGTTATCTTTAATAGAGTTTAAAGAACTAAACTGTTTTGTGACTGAGTCAACCTCATAAATAACAGTGTGCCATTGATTGGAAAATTCTAATAAACGTTTCTTTGACAATATTTCATCTTTGTCCAGTAACTGTAGTGCGTTCGAGATTTCATCCGGTGTAATATAATCTTCATTACTTGTCATCATGACCCTTTAACAAAATTATAACATAGAAACTAAACTATGTTAATTGCATACAATTATACTTTCCACTTTAGGTATTATTTTGTTTTAATTAGCGCTTATAGTTAAAAAAAAATTTATTATAAAGAATCTAACCTTTTTACCATTAACTAAATTAAATATAAGTATGACCCCTAGATTTTCACCATCCAAGTTAAATTTAAAAATGAATTCCTAATACATTTTAAATTAAAATTAATAGTGTACACTTCTTTGTTATGACTTCTTTTAAATTTTTGTATTCGTATCAGGGGCATAATATAACATTGCCAACATAGTTATGACTTATGATATTTAGGTATACATTTAAATATAACCTCAATTGAATAACACTAACATTTATTTATAATACTTTATTAAATAATGAATATTAGTGTAAAGTTGTGTTTAGTAAATAATACAGCTATTTAAATATTTAAATGTCACTTTGTTCTTAAACATTCACAAGTGAATAATTATAATTTTGATATATAAACTAAAACTACTAATGTAATAATGTATAATATATAAATATAATATATGTAAAAAAAAAATAATGAATAAAAAGTTTGTTTCAGTTCAAAATGACTTAGTAGATACTTCTTAACAACAACATAATATTTATAATTTATAAATTTAATAGTTTAATATATTAAATAAACAACTTGCAACAACATTTCAAAAATAAATTAAAAACAAACTAATAATAATTAAACAATATTATAACTTGTAGTTAATTGGGTAAAACAATTGTAATCTATAAATAATAAATAAGCTTAACAATAAAATATGTATATTGGTGGTATATTATTAGTATTGGCTAAGTAGTAATACAATTATAAATGTCTTTTAAATCTTAGTTGACTAAAACATATTAATATCATTAACCCTTATGTAAAATGGTGGGTACCTTAAATATTTGGTTAAATAGCTATAAATAATGTATTAAAAACTAAATCACTATTGTTGAACAGTTATCGCCAATTGCTTTAATTGTTTAAGAACAGTGTCTAATAATTTTTTTTTATCCCTCTCACTTTTCTTTAATACTGAAAACACACTTTTTTTATCAGCTTCTTTTAATTTTTCTAAAACGGCAATGGCTGTAGTTGGTTTAACATGAGAATATTTTGATGTTTCTTGACCATAGTCATGAAAGTATGTTGACCAGTCCCAACTTAAAAGCAAGTCTAAGAGTTGTCTTAAAGGAGCAAAATATTGTGAAAAATCTGGCTCATCGATTTTCCCGACTGGTTCTGATGCAGCAAATAGTTCACATTGTATAACATCTAGATTTAGTTGATTTAAAGCACCCATAGATAATTGTTTAATATCATCAATAAGTAACAAATTTAATATAGATTTAGATATGTGTTCAAATGCTACTTGACAAACATGAACAGACACTTCTTCGGTAAGATTTCTCAAAGCATTAAAAACTACTCGTAAAAAGTTGATTAAATCAGTAACAAACGATGAAGCTTGACCAGTTGGTTCAACTAACATCCAATCATAGTCTTCTAAATCTAAAAACTCATTTAATTTTAATTTCATCTTATCATACATATGATGTTCAGCATCATTTCTAGCGGCACCCAATGTAATTCCAGCATCATCACCAACTGTACCACCAGTAGATCCAGTAGCCTCAGATACAAATTGTTGAATTGATTTGGATGATTTTTCCAAATATCCAGTATCAACAATAATCTGGATGACTTGTAATAAACCAAGTCTAGGTTGATGAAAAGCAGATGATAAGCAACCACTAAAAGTTCGAGATAAGAGTAATTTTGTAGATTTTTGAACCATTTCATCAACTTCTCCTTCACTAAAATTTAAGTCATTAGAAAACTTTAGACAAGCAAATATAAACTGTTTTACTTGATCATAAACACTGGGGACCATTGAAGAAAATGGAAATTTTCTAGGAAATGGTGAAGATTCTAATTGATCATCTTGATATGGAAATGTTCGTACAACATTGTCATACTGTTCTTGGTTATCAACCTCGAGATGACAAAAAGTTTCTCTATATAAAATATCCCTAAACACTTGAACCCATTTTTGCATAAGTATTTCATTGTAATGTTCTTGTATTTCATGTAATAAATCAAAATAATTTTTAACAGGATATCCATAACTTCTTAAAGTTATACAAAAGACCATAATTAAATCTTTAATTCTCAAAAGTAAATTAGCATCGGTGCAGTACGCTGTATTCGTTCTCATTATGCTTACCACCTTGTCTGAAGCCATTTTCCATAAGTCTTCTAAATAAGGTCTCGTTAACAATCCATTTCCAGTATTTAATACGTGATCTTCTACAACGAAAAATCCTACAATACTTTGTAAATAATTACAATAGCTTGAAATAGACTCATGCATATTGTTAGGAGGGTGAAGAGTTAAAAGAGCTTGTTCTCTTCTTTGTTGCCTATAATAGGCATCAAATGTGTCTCGGGAAGACAATACAGTACAAATATGAAGACAGCGGTACACAGGCGAAAAATCTATGAGATCTTGAGCACTCAATGAATCCTCATCATCAGAATTATCTTCAAGTGAATCTTTTCTCTTTTTTAACTTGGTCAAACCAAAATCATAGTTTTGTTGTTCAACACTATGTTTCATTGCAGCTTCTCCAACTTTAGAAGAAAATTTTCTTATAGTTTCTAAAAAAGAATTTAAATCCGACATGGACGATTCTCTTATATTTTCTCTGAGCTGAGGAATTTTTTCGATCATTTGCCTAAAAAATTTATAATGAGATACTTGAGGTAAATATAGTTGTTCTAGTTGTTCTAATGTTTTCAACGCAGGATAATAACGTTTGTCAGCCATTTGTTTTTGTAATTTGCTGTATGAAGAAAGTGCAGGTAAACATAATGATAAACTGTCGATAGCCATTTTAATGTTACTCTCTACTTGTCTAGCTTTCACCAATTCTTCACCGGCATTAGTAACCTCAGCGACAATAGTTTGTACATTAGAATTCAGTTCAACAACTTGTTTTTTTAACTTTGATGCTTGATTTTCCACTTGTTGTAATTCTCTGATAGAATCTATGAAACCTTGGTAATAGAAATTGCACATACGTTCAATTTCTTTGTCATACTGTTGGATGCGATTGTCCAATGTGTCAATGAATTTGCGGCTATCATCATCCTGATCGTATATTGCTCGGAACGTCGGACCCCAGTAATCATCGATGCCCTCAATCTCTTGTAGTAAATGCTCTTGGTTCTGCATGTTTTCTACACAAGCTAGCACAAAAACAAAAACATGACTGTTTTCTCGTTTATAACTTGCAAAAAATCCTATCCCAATTGGCTATTTATTATTTGTAAATGGATACCCTATGAATGATCCTATCCGTATGTACAGTACCACCCCGCCTAATGCACCACGGTCCGAACCCAACTATAAAGAACTCCCTATAAATTACTAAACACAAAATATATACCTAATAGTAATACAAATAATAACCAAACCAGCTAATATGGAAATAAATAAAAAAAAATTTAAAAAACTTTAGCCAACACAACTATTGAACTAAAAAACGAAAATAAAATACTACAAGCTACATTTCGGTAGGTATACTATAACAATGATAATGTATTACGTTACTTACATTTAAAAAGATACGGAGAACAAACGATACATCAACTTCAATGGTTTGTTGACGATATAATATACATATTAAATATTATTATTATTGATGAACGGACGAAATTAATTTATGTCGGGTTAACTGTAAAGATTATAATATTATCTAAATTTAATGTTACTAATTATTATTAGAGTTATTGTTACGTCAACAATATAACATAATAAAAGCTAAATGCCGACAGAAAGTCAACACTTTCCAGCAATCGCCGGGATATTTCAGTAGTTGGGCGCAACTTAATAATTGGATTTGGAAAGAGATATTGTGAGAGGGAGACAGGAGTAGGTGGACTGGGGCTTTGAGAATTTCAGATTCGGCTTTGCATTTCGCCTAAACAGATTAGATGAGAAAAAATCGAATGTAAACACAGTGAATCACCCGAATGAAAATTATGTGAAATTCGGCCTCGGCGGTAGTACAGTGTGACCAACTATGTGTGGCGGCGGCGGGTCATTCAAAATACAAAATATACCGAGTTTAACAATTCAGAAACAACGCGAGTTACTTATTTTTAAATATTAACTTTTATTTAACAATTTTTATAAAATACCAAGTTATATTTTCGTTAATTATTTATTTATCAAGTTATATGTTAATTGATATAAAATATTAATGAAAAAAAAAGTGTTTATATTTACTTTTTAACTTTATTGCAACAACAACAGTTTTAAATTATAATCATTATAAATTTGTCAACTTGTAGTGGAGTACTTAAAAAAAAATATGATATAAACTGAAGGTGAAACAAATACATACATATTATTATTCAGTGGCGACGAGAGTATGATCTTGAGACAATTTTCTAAAATTTAATTTGGTGGATTAGTGGGTGGGTAGGTATAATTATAAAAAAAAAGTGGGAAGGTTGATTTTGGATATTACTCCTTCGTCCCTTCGGTTCTCGGAGAAATTAGTGGTCTATTATGATTAAAATTTGAATGCAGTGATATTGCATTAAAAAATACGATACTGAGCGAAACTCAATATAATTATAATACAATATATTATAGTAGTAAACCTATGAAAAAACTCAAAAACAATTTAAAGTACCTACGTTCAAAATTGCATTAGTTATCATGAAAAACCTAAAATCAATTTCATCAAAATTACGATTTCCGTAAATTTTGACGTTTTTCTGTCATTTTTTGTAAGTTTTTCTTCTTCCAAAGAAAAACTTTTGAGAAATTCGAAAAATGAGCTAAATAAAATACTCACTAGACGTAACCGAAAGCATACCCTAATTGTGGGAATCGGACCAAAATTTCTACACTAAAAAGTGTCTTCATACATAAAAAAAAAAAATTTATCCTCGCTTCGCTCAGAATCTAAAATACGTTAATAATTATAGACATATCATGCTAATTAATATAAAATATGTAATATAATTAAAATCCTGCACCTCTTCTTCGGTCTTTGTTTCCACCTCTTTCTTTCTATTGGTGTTCATTTCTATGAAATGTCACTTTTTCTAAATCGTCTCTCTTCACAACATATCCAAACCATCTCAATCTATTCTTTCTCATTTTTGACACAATTGATACAATACTTATGCTTCCCTCAATGTACCATAATATTATATATTTATTTCTTATAACATAAAATAAATAATAAGGAAAATATTTATATAACCTAATAATTATATGATTATTATATTATATATATTGTTTATTTATCGTGGGTGGTATACTGATTTTATCTTGGCTTCAAATAATTTTGAAGCTGAGCACGCCACTATTGTCTCACAATCTAATATACCCGTGCAACCACTGTTATTATCAATTTATATATAGGTGTTTATTTTTATATATTAATACATTTAACTATTATTTTCAATATTTAATTAAATTAAATTGCTTTTATTATCATTTAACTTTAACTTTAATTTTGACTTTTTTAATTAATGAATATTAAAAGTAACTTTTAAGTTTTAACTTATTAATTTCTAGAATAACATAATTTAACGAATTAAAAAAAAAAATTGTTATCTTGCCCGACCTTTATTTTTCGATATTTATGACAACGGAATTGTAAATAAAAACAACTATATTTCACTATCTTTTTAAACTTCTAAAAAAAAAAAAAAAAAACAATAGTTTTTAAAAATAAAATACACAAAATAACAATTAATTAAAAATTATAAATAACCTCGAAACACTACCACTACAGTCAGTTGAAATAATCTAAAATGGCAGAAGAAAATCCTGTAAGGCTTAATTTATACAAATATATAAAAACGTATATATACTGATCATTGCAATATTATTATAATTTTAATCCATATTGTAATCGGATGAATAGGATATTTAGGCGCTATTAATTTGATTTTTTTACGTTATTTGCGTTTAGTATTAAATAAATTTATTAATTTATATATACATTTTTATTAATTAATATATTATTATTCGTCAATTATCCAAGTATTTTTAAAAAAAAAAATTTTTATGAATTGTTATTTGTGAGTTTACTTATGAACGTTTAGACTTTATATATATAATAGTCTTTGGATAATAATAATTTGTATGTTATTTTTTTCTTTTATTTCTAGGAAAAACAAGACAATATCATAACAAAATCAACCAGCTTATTAAAAACTATAAAGAAATATATTTCCACACTAGTGTTGGGTAACTTGAATTCAGAAACAACGTTAAATAACGAGTCGCCATTAACAGCCTCCAAATTACAAGAGAGAAATAATAATAAATTAATTGTTCAGGAAAAAGATTTCGATTCGGTAGGTTCCTACCTAAGTAATATGATTTTTTATAGCATACAATATAATAATTGTGAATCAAGTTTATACTATAGTAATATTATTATAATGTCACATCCACTTAATGTACCTATTCAATATCTTCATGAAATGTAGTATTCATATAATGAAGTTTTTAAAATCTGCATAGTGTTTATATATTTATTTTCATTTTTGCAATACCTAGTTGAAACACAACATAATATATTAATTATTAGTATATTATATGTTTTCAGTGGCGTTATTAAGGGGAGTAATCAAAGGGATAGATCCATCGGTACAACTTGATAACAAATCAAAGGAGTTATTATTATTGTTGCATAATAATAATCTCCATAAAATTTCCATTGACTTATAACAATGTTTTTGAAAACTATATAACTTAAACAATGCAATTTAAAATAAACTAAACTAAATTTTTTACTTTCATCACACAAAATTATAAATTTGATTATAAATAATTATTAAATAAGATCATAGTTAACTATTATAACAACAACATAAAATATGATCATTTTTCATGGGGAATCCAACGCCACCTATTAAATTATTGTAACGACAATTTTATTAAGATTACGCCTATGTTACAATTATTCCCGGTCTCCCCTATATAATATGAACTCACTAACGTTATATTAATAACCATATAAGATTGCTATTGTGTTATTGTGCTATAGCTTATATGACAAATTATTATTTTTTTATTTTTTATTTTTTATTTATTCAGATTTTTCAGTGGTGCTTATTTTGACTTTGGGGGTGTTTATGACCCAAACCAGTAAACCACCCCCATAATTGCACCAAAGGATAGATCCCCATGAATCAGTTTTTTATATATAAATTTGTATAGTGGTTAAGTAGTTACTATTGAAAATATACCTAATAAATATTTGCCATGTTTGTAAACAAATTCTATACTCCTTCTTCCTACAAGATAAATTCCCTATAACGCCACTTCAATGTACTAATACTAATATAGTAATATAATATATAGTAAAAATATTTTCACTTTATTACTCGACACTTGTATATGTTCACTAATTCTCATGTACTTATATTATAATTTTAAAATTTCATGAAAATTATTTTATATAATAATTTATTCATTTATTAGTTATTAAATTATTATTATGTAAATAGTTGTGATAAATTATAATACAATGTAAAATATAAATAATGCTAAATACTTATAATATTTATGCTTTTATATACAGGCTAAACTAAAAGTGTCGCCCGTGTCGTTCGAAAATAACAAGGCCAACGATTGGCCTCGAAACACAGTAAGCAGGATACTAAATATTATATTTTTCCGCAATGCAGCTATGAGCTAATACATATATATATATATATATACTAGAGATATAAATTATTGTATTATGACTACCATCTAAATATCTATATAATACAATACATATTGTATAAGCAATGATCCAAAAAAAAATAATATTTTTTATAGGTTTACACGCAGTCGCCCGATTGGTCAGATGAAGATAAATTTTCCGATATCGATAGCTATGATCATCTCCTATATAATACGAAATCACAATATTTTCCGTACGCACTCATACATATTTTTTTAATATTTAGCAAGGGATTGTTTAAAACAGGGATGTAGAAGGCAGTGTATAATATAGATATTTAAATTTCTTATAATGGTGTTCAAAAAGTGTATTAGAAGTGAAATATCATATCAAACATAATGGCAATATCACGTATTTTATTTTTAAATAAAACTATAGCTATCATGAAAATATAAAATAATTGAATAAATAATTTCAATATCCAGGTGTGAATCTAGAGGGGCTAAGGATCTATAATCGCCCTTGAACATTAATTATATGTAAAATTAAAAACATTAATATACTAAATGATATTATAATTCAATCATATACCCCTTTCAATCTTTAATTAAAGCTCCCCCAATTTATAATTTTTAAATCCGCGTCTGTTATAAATTACTTACGTTTTGTATACTTATAATATATTAAACTGTCTGTTTTTATAATCAAAAACTTCAAAAGCCAACTGATAACCAAAATATATATAAATAATAATAATCCTAAATATTAAAAATATAAACCAAATAACTGACAAATCACTATATTTTTAATCGTAATTTTAATTTTGTACTCTTTTCATAGGCGTAACTATAGACAATTATTATAGACATCAAAGTAAAAGGGATGCTCGAGCTCTAGGTTTTTTTTGAAAATTTTTGTAAGTGTCTTACCTTTTCCTACACAAAATGTATTTGTTTACATAGTATATCGTTACGATCACATTATGCGATCCAAACGGCTCCTCCAATTTTTACCAATTAGGCGTAAATTCTTAGCCGCTCGATTCCAACGAGTAAGACAGGTGGGGTATGACGCAACATATAACACGAGATAAATATAGGCAAATAAATAAGGGAGTCGACTTATAACCGTGATATCAAGAGGTTTAAATTATTTCATATCTTATTTTAAACAATCGTTTCTTGTGTGTTGTCTCCGCCTGTCATCCGGATTTCCATTGGTCAATCGCTTGAATCCAGATATCAGTTGTATAATTTATGTTCGTATTTATATAGATATCACTGCTAAAAATAAATATTCGATTGTGTTGCTAATTTAAGAGTTTTACTTATTTAAACTAAGATGAAATACGAGTCCTGCAGGTAGTCTTTCTGTGGCTATATAAATTGAATAAAAAACTTTAGATTTTCTAGTGCAGAGATAGCTTAGCTAACTATATCCTCAGGATTCCACTAGAGAATTTATCGACGAACGTTCACTAGACAAATAGTACCATTATAATATATTGATCAACATCATGAAAATTCGACAATTCGTTGGTATTTCAATATTTTACGTATATTTAAAATTTGTTTTATCATTACTAAATTAAATCAACACAATAACATATTTAATACGTCGATCCATAATAAACAATTATTAATATAATTATTATTATTATTATTATTGTTATTATATCATAAGAACTCACCAACTTATTACATGCTTATTTTGATATGGGGAATGCTAATGACCCAAATCACCTTCCCCTAGTTGCGCCAATGACTCTTTTTTTTTCGTCGAATTTATGTTAAGATATGTTTTAATATATCATTGTCTATATTTTATAATATTTCAAATTTGTTTGCATTTCATAGTAGGTATTTTTATATTGCTCGTCACTCATTTAATTACATAAATAATACATGGCTCATTGGTACATGTCAACATTTGATCATTATATATTATTAAAATTTAAATCTGCATCAGAAATTAAAATAATTATCGGTAACGAAAAAAAGCCTATAAGATATTTATTGAAACTTGAATGAATCTAAAATAATTACTTATATTTTTTATTAAAAATTCATTATTAAGTATATAGATACTTAACTAATCGATATAAAATACCTAATAAATCATTTTTTACAGTTATACTTATATTATACCAAATTAGACATATATTATAATTAATTAATGACTAAACCTATTTAGAAGATATTCACATAATACTATAATAAATATCCACACTTAGGTATATAATTAGTAATTATAAATTACGTATAATAAGTCAACAAGTTATATTAATATTAGTAAATTAACTAAGTAGGTATATATTCATATTATAGAAATACAATTGCTGATTTTAATGTTAACAAACAAAATTATGGTCATGCTACAATAGACCATGAGAAAATAAAATGTAATGAAATTGAAATTGAAAACATGAAACAAGAATTGAATATGTATAGAAAACAATTAGAGTGTTTAATGAAAACGAATTGTCAACTCCAATCTGAACTTGACAAATCGGTAAATATTAAAATATATAAAAAAAATCATATTTACAATCAAATTTCATCATATTAAAATGTTTAACTTTAATTTACCCTTATGTAATTATATGATATATAAATTAGATAACTACATAAATATAGATAGTTAATAGAAATTAGATATGTATACATTAAATTAATTCTTTGATTTAATATATTTATATTTATTTAGGTATAAAGTTATGATTTCATAAGTTATATCTTAAAAAATGTAAAAGATTTAAATACCTACTTATATTATAATAGTTATTACACTCACACAATATTGTCATTTTGTCAATTATACTGCTTTCAAATTTCAACTATTTACCTACAATATTATTTTACAGATTCAAACAAACATGTTTATGGAGCAATGTGTTACTGTAAGTTATACACCTACATAAAACAACTATTTTAGGATACTTAAATACTTATACAAACAGTAGGAGTTACGCTAATTCAGTTAATTAGGAAATTAGGAAATTCTTTTTACAAAAATGATGAGTTTCCTATGATAAGGTGACCAGACGTCCAGTTTAAAACGGGATTGTTAAGATTTTTTGATCATAATGTCCCGTTATCCCGATAAACTTCAAACGGAACGCTTTTTATCCTGTTTTTAGAAGATGGTCCCGTTTCAATTCCGTTATTTCCATATAATTATATACAAATTATGGAAAAAATATTGATGTATGAAAGAAATATAAAACAGTTACTCGTATATTTATAATTTGAAATCAAAGTTATAAATAACAGACTAAAACATTTTAATTATTTAGGTAAGTTTACTCAAAAAAGGTAAAGTAATAAGAAAATAATTGGACTTTTACTCTCTATAATTGTGTGCATATTTGTAAATGTATATGGATGAGGGTTTTTTTTTTTTTTTTTGGGGGGGGGGGAATAACAACTGTCCTGATTTTTTATTTTCTTAATATGATCACTCTATCCTATGAAAATAATTTGTCTTTCCAATCGTTTTAGAAACACGAATTTATGAGCACTGATGCAGTGGCCTAATTAAGGGAACAATAAGAGGGAATATAAATATTTAATTAAACAGTATTCCCAGTTATTACTGTACTTGAAAATATGGTAAACATTTGGTAGATGCCTATAAGTATAAAAAAATGTCTTTCCCCTAAGATAAATTCCTAATTACGCAATTATCACTTTATAGGTGTATATTTAAAATATTAATTATTGATCAATTTATATTTTTATAATTTAAATGATTAATAATAAAAATAAGTATAGTTGAAAGTCAATATCAAAATTAGTACCCTAGCCTTAGTATAACCTAACCTTCATAACTACAGATTTTTTTTTTTTGTATATAAATAATAATATAATGTATTATGTATTGACGAATTATTATTTACGTATTTAAATTAGTAAAATATTTAAATTACATTTATCTAATAAATTCATTTCATTTCGTTCCAAATCTTGTTATTTATCCAGTAAAATGATAAAAATCGATATTTCAGAGTTGTATTAAAACATTTAGGTCAACATGCAATAGTAAACCACAAAATAAATGTTTTTAAACCTGCCTTTGAAATTCAAATAAAATCATGTAATAGCAAAAATATAAACAACTTTTGCGAAAAATATCAAATAATTTTAAATTTCTATAACTCAAATATTTTTGCACTTAGAAAGTTGATTTAACTACTAAAATTTATGAAAAAATACTAAAAAATATATAATAATAGTATAATGAAATAGTTCAAATTTGGGGTAGTCATTAAAAAAAAAGTCGTATTACGCATGCGCGTAACTAATTAACGTTAAAATAATTAGAGACAATTTGAATATATATTAGTATTATTAAATATAACAACTAACCAACAAAACAAAATTTAATTAATATTGTTCTACTCAAAGATATTAAGTGTATTTAATTATTGTTTACACACTGTATATGTAATATTGATTATAAGTAATTTAAATATTTATAGTCACTGATAATACGTATATCACTATAATGACCAATGATGAATATATGAATAATGAAACCATAATGAATTATGGTTAAATTTAAATCATCAGAAAATAGGGGTGGTAATTGATAGAAAAGGAGGTATAACATTTTTGCATTACCTTCTATGAATCACACGAGTAATCACTGAATACAGTTTAAAAATCAAAATATTAATATTAACTTCTCCTCAGATCTAATTATATGAGTTTAACCTAACCTATGTAATGTATATCGCCGGAGACAATAATTACTTTTACAACTAGTCAACTACCTATATTATAAATATATTCTACATTATAATATCTAAATGACAATAATAGTTAAATAGTCAATAGCTTACAGAAAATATATACCTACAGGATAATACTCTATAGTAATGTTGATTTTGGATTAAAACTTAATTTTGAAAAATTTTGATATTTATGACTAAAATTAATTTGTAAATTATTATTAATAACACAATAGTATTGTAATATTCTTAAATGTCCCAGGCCCGAAAAATCTCACGATGGCCTATAATAATGTAACCTAAACTATAATAATTATTCTAATATTATGATTGATTTTTTTTATATAAACATTTAGTGTCCATACGTCGTAAAAGAGGGCAAGATCAAATTTCCTGGAAAACATGATTTGGTAAATTTTTATCTAATTATTATTTATGCAGTTATTGAGATTTGAAATATAATAATAATTTAAGTGTCCCTATGAAAATGGGACATTCTGGCGTGACCGTTTTGGCGTAAAAATTACTCGATTCAAATTTCGTTCTTAAACAATATTTTTTTAATACGAAGCGACGGCGCCGAGGAGCGTAGCGACGAGTACCAGCCACGAGCAGTCACATGTGCATGCATTATATTGATAAAGCAGTATTTAGATTTGTAAGAAATTAGTAGGCTAATAATCTTTAATAATATATATATATATATGTGTGTGTGTGTTATTTATGATTTTGAAATGATATATAATAATATGAATTTTGTTAATTTTATGTAATCAATTTTTTATAATTAAATAATTTTTACGCTAAAATAACCTCACGCCATAATGGCTTACGACAAAACGGCCACGCCAGAGTGTCCTAGACCCTGTCCCTATCGATATTTGGTAGTTTACACTGTTACACACATTAATACATATTATATTATAATTTTATAGGATAATCGATTCGATTGTATGTTCAATGCATTGGCAAATATAAAAAATGACCTAAAAGCAGTTCAAAACGACAACCAACTCGCTCGTAAATTAGACAAAGTACTGCATTTACCATTGCCGGGATGCCCTAATAACTGTCATAAAAATGAAGACATTATGTCACCAAATTTATAGATAATTATTTACTATCACGTAACACGTAATACAAATACCATCAAAATGCTAAATGTCTAAATTTAAATATATACAATACCTACCATATGACATTATCATAATAAATATATATTTTAATGCAAATATTTTTTTTTATTTTGTTTCTGAGTGAAACGAAGAATGTATTGGTTTTATAATGATTTGTTTTTTTGAAGATACTTCGGGTTAATTCACGTTGGTTAAAAAGAAATTTGTAATAGATATCTCTGGTAGTCATGATAACGGAATTGTGACAATCTTCTCCCGAGAAAAACTAGAAAAACCTTTGAGTTAATTAAAAAATGAGCTAAATAAAGTACCAAAAAGATGCAATTTTCTACCCTACTTGTGGTAATTGAAGTATTATTTCTACCCAAAAAAACATTATTTTAAAACCAATACATTCCGCTCGCTTCGTTCAAAATCTAAAAGTAAAAATATACAAATAAAATAGGTAATTAAAATTATTCTAATATTAGACCACAGGGCACAGATTAAATTAAATTAGGTGGTTACGTTATTTTTTTTTAAATAATCATAATTAAAAAGAAAAAAAAGCAAGAATTTTACTGTTTCTTTTAGTAAATGTTTTAGTTTCAGAGTTTCTTGCATACAGTGTTAGAGTTATGTGGATAAGAAAAGACATAATATAGAGTAACAAAATAAATTATACATCAATATTATTGTACCATTCTCAAAACATTCTGCACTGCATTTTAACTACTTTCTAATAGCATAATGTTATTACTTTATAAACATCATAGACGTTTTTAGACTTTATTGGCTCGGTGGGGAGGGGGGATGACATAAATATTTATATTTAAATTTTAAAAAAATACTGTATTCATCATATGTAATTACTAATTGTTATTATTTATTATGGTGAAAAAATTTTAAATGCTCCTCTGCCCCCCTCCCATTAGTAAATAATAATATTGATGAATTTAAAAAGACAAATTGTAAATATAATATTATGACTCAGTTAAAATATAAATAACTTAAAATATTACACAAGTAGAAACATATTTTAATTACCTACCTATTATAATAGCTTTAGCAAAAATAAATTTCGAACCCATTTAATGTTTTTTTTACTGCAATTCAATTGACTTAAATACAAATTTTCATTCTCAGCTTTTCTTTAAATTGTAATATCACTTATATCTATGATCCATAGTCAGTTGTAAAATATCATAACATAATAACTTCTTATTAATTTTCTTGTATACAATTGTTTTAACAATATTAAGTATTTTCTTATTTGTATTATAGTTATTATTTTAGAAATTAAATTATTGTTATGTAGACGAATTTATGTCTGTGAACTGTGACATCTAAATCTATACATACAGAAAGTGCGATCGACATTTTATAAGGTACGTGTTTTTTTCGGCTCGTTAATCATTAATTATTTACTTATTTTTGCACATCAACTAAAATATGAAAAAATAAAATATAAAATATGCGTATTTTCACGATTATACATTTTTTCGCATTTTTATTATTTATATGTTACTACATTAGTAATGTTTGAAAGAAACAATTATTAAACTTTCACGATATTTTTACAATATCTCGATAATTTTGTAATGACAGTGGCGAATCCAGAAAATGTTGACAGGATGGCATATTATTATTATAATTAATTATTTTATATATTTATACAATTTATATAATAACTTCTTGTGTTCTATGATAAAATGCATTAATGATAAATACATTATTACAGTAGGTAATGTTATGAGTATACGTTATAATATTCAAATATTAATTTATAATTGAAAAAATTATTTCATTATAAAAATACAAAACTAAATATGTGACATTATTTGTATATATTGTGTATCGATATATTTATAGACCGTACAGATATTTTAATGTACACATATGATATGTACTGAAAATATAATTTTATATACCTACAATTGACTCTGGTACTGTCGGAATGCCTTTTTTAATATTTAAAATAATTCGACGAATAGGAACAATATTTCGCCGTCCAGATGCCGGCAGCTAAAGAACAATACCTATAATTTTATTATAACCTACCTATATATAGTAAAGGTTGTTTTAATATAATAAGAAAAAAGGTAATACGATTGGCATACCATGTGTTACAGTCTGTATATGTACCGTTAGGCACTACTAGGAAATGCCTATATGCGAGAATGGAACTGATCTCACCGTCTTTTATTTACTAGACTTTTTACGTTTACATTAAACCCCCATATAAATAATTCTGCAATAACACTTCACTACAGCGTGCACATTTCCACAGCTAGTTACAAATCGCAGGCCAAACGGTGTTCCGAAAATATCCAGAGTTGTTCACGCAAAGAAAATACATCACGAGGGTTTTTCTTGATCGATCTAGTCATCGACTATACATTTTTGTGTTTGAATAAGAATGTGTCCAGTAAGGTAAGAGTTTCATTTTATGATTTGCTACGAACGAATATAGAATCAGAATTCAGGAGATCCTAATTAATTTGTTTCATAAAAAAATTGAATAAATTTTCTGGGATCGTAGCATTAAAAATAGAAAAAGATTTTTCAAAAAAAAGTTCTTTATGTATGCCTAATTAGATGGATCGAAAATAAAATATAAAATATAAAAATGTATATACAATTGAATTAAAAGAAATAAAAACTTGTATGATGATTACTTTATTGTAAAATTAAAAACATTAAATGAAAATACTAAATATAATTTATATAATTAACCTTATTGTATAATTAAAAATTAAAAAAGCTAAGCAGTCATTGATTCAGGATGTTTATCTTTCATCTAGAATTCGGTCCTCGGAAGGGTGAAAAATGAAAATATATTGTGTTATATTAGATTTGAAAGCAATAATATTGCATCCGAAAAACGTTTATGCTCTGCAAATAAGTTGGAACTTTTAAATTTGAAGTGTGTATATTTCCTTTGTATTTTAGATTCTGAGGAATGTATTGGTTTTACAAAGTTTTTTTTTTGTGTATAAAAACATTATTTCAGATAAAAATAATGGTCCGATTACCACGAATAGGATATGCTTTAGTAGCAAATTGCATCTAGTTGGTACTTATTTAGCACTTTTTTTGAATTTCTCAAAAGTTTTTCTTCGGGAGAAGTAAAACTACCAAAAAATAGCGAAAAATCGGCAAAATTACGACTTCTGTTATTTTAAATTTCTTATTTCGTGATTACTAATTGAGTTTTGATCTTAGAAACTTGACAACTTTTTTGAGTTTTCTCATAGGTAGTTTACACACGTAGTAAACTTATGGTACGACCTATCAGTATAATATAATGTATTATATAAAGTTTCGCTCAGAATCGTATTTTCTAATGCAATATCATAACATTCAAAACTTTATTATAATAAACCACTAATTTCGCCGAGAACCGAAGGGACATTTCTGTGAACAAGAATTTAATATGATCTTAAACTGGATTCCCTCGACTGAAACAGTGTTCGTGTTAAGGGATTGTTGAGGGAGATAAACAAATATTATAGACATCAATGGATACGTCATAACCATGGTATATACGATAACCACTTATATAATCACTTTTATAAGCAAATTATACCTGTGGTTATATCAACATTATAAATGATAATAATTCTTATCATTATCGGGTGTAACTAGCCGTCTCGTTTGGTGTCTCTTGGTTTTAAAATAAAAACAGTATTATATTTTTATTATTTATTATAGTTTAAAGTTAAATGTTATAATAATAAAATAAGTTATTATTAAATATTCCTATAAATTATTTGTTATTTTATTTATTTATTATTTTATACCAGACTTTTTTTTATTATTATTTAATGTAAATATTTTAATATTTAATTTAAACTAATACTTAAAATTAAATTGTTTTTATTTGATTTATAAGAATTGTATTAAAATTATAGTTGAAAATTTTTTAATCATTAAGGCTATATTTTTATTGGAATATTAATTAAGAAACTGAAACAATGAGCATCGAACGAGATTATGCTCCTCTCAGTGCAGCGTGTGTTCGAGCGTTGAATGATAAAATGTATGATAAGAGAAAGGCAGCAGCACTAGAAATTGAAAAGTAAGTGACTGACCTTTTTCTGGATTTTATATGTTATAAGTCATTTTGTTTTTCAGAATGGTTAAAGAATTTTCTGCTGTTAACAATTCTATGCAAATACGACGACTATTAAAAGTCTTAGGACAAGATTTTGCTATGTCTAAAAATCCTAATACTAAAAAAGGAGGTCTCATTGGACTTGCTGCTATGGCTGTTGGCTTAGGAAAAGTATGTATTTAGTATTATAATTATTAAAATATGTGCAATAAACTAATTTGTTAATTGAATTCAATTTCAGGGCTCTGTGAATTATATTGATGATTTAGTTATACCTATTTTAGTAAATTTTAATGATTCTGATTTAAAAGTTCGTTACTATGCTAGTGAAGCATTATATAATGTTTCAAAAGTAGCGCGAAGTGCTGTATTGAAACATTTTTCTGATATATTCAAATCATTAAGTAAATTAGCTACAGATCCTGATCAGAATATAAAAAATGCTTCAGAACTTCTTGATCGTTTAATGAAGGTGTGTAAATATAAATAAAATTATATTTACCTAATACTCATAATTGAGATATTTTATGTATTACATTTTTTTATAAAGGATATTGTAACGGATGATTATATTATTTTTGATCTTGTTGGCTTCATACCATTGTTACGAGAGCGCATATACACAGATAATAAATTTGCAAAACAATTCATAATTTCATGGATTACTGTTTTAGATGATGTCCCTTCAATTGACTTAGTGATATATTTACCAGAAATTCTAGATGGATTGTTTAAAATGTTATCTGATCCCACATCTGAAATTAAAAATATGTAAGATAATAAAAATATTTAAATATATGTATTATATATAATATTATGTGTATAGATTTTGCTTTTATCTAAAATTAACATCTTATAGTTAACAATAATATTTTACATTTACATTTAAATTTAAACAATTTTTAAATTTTTGTTTATTATTTTATTTTGAATAGCTTTTAAATTAAATTTGTCAGAAGTAGTAAATTATAATTATTTATCTAAATTTAGAAAAATTATTGTTATAGGTGTGCTGCTGTATTGAAGAAATTTTTAGAGGATTTACATAAAAATCCTGAAAAAGTGAAATATACAGATATGATAAATACTGTGGTTATTTATTCATATTCGACTGACGAATCTGTTCAGGTGAATAACAGTTAGATTTTTCTCATTTAATTTACTTAAAATAATGTATTAACTTTTTTCCTTTGTTAGTTTACTGCAATGTATTGGCTAAAAGAATTTATTAGCATGTATGGTTCAAAAATCTTACCATTTACATCTAGTATTTTAAAAGCTACGTTGGCATCAAATTCAAATCAGGACAATGACTCCCAAATTCGTAAATATTTTCATTTATTACACAGTATTTTAAGATTTAAATTTTTTTTAAAAAAATTCTTTAGTTTATAAATATATATTAAGTCACTTTTGGTTACTATTACTGAGTAAATAGCTTAATATGTAATATTTAGATGAATGAAATAAGTATTGTCTTATAATAGTTGATTATAAAGTTGAAAATACTAGAAATTTGAAATAACAATGTATTTAGGCATTTGGTATAATATGTATAATGTTTAATATTTTATAATGTATTAGACATATAATATATATTATGTTTTATCAAAATAACTTATGGTTATTTTGAATATGTATTAATTTATGTCAAAGATTAAAATTAGAATATGTATGTTAACATTTTTACAATATAAACTTTATTTTAAACAATATTGTAATCTTGTGACATTTTAAGTATTTTTAATTTATTTTTTATACATAATATTTTTTAATTCATCATTGTTGTGCAGGATAAATTATGTTCTAGTGTATTTTTAAATTAGTGTTAGTAAATCGCTAATATGACCTCATAATTCACAATATCAAGTCAAATTCATATCAAGCATAGTATAAAATTAATTAATAAATTGATTAATATTTAATTAAAATATTATTTAGTTTTACAAAATATTTACCGTGCGCGACTGAATTATAACTTTGGTTAATTGTATGGTTTTTTTTTTAAATTTAATTACCTATAAACATGGATGATATTGAAAAAGGTCAAATTGAATGCTTATTGTATAGTATTGATAGTAATGATTTACCAGGAGATTCAAGTGACAAAGACAATAAAAATAGTCACATATTTGAAAAAATTTAACTGATTGTTTTAAAATATAATTTACAAGTATCAATGTCTTTTTGATTTAATAATATATGTATTTATAATAATATATAAAATATGTAAGTTTAACTGGATCATAAATTATAATTTAATGACATAATAAAATTATGGTATTGATCAAGTCTTACCCCTTGCGACTTAAATTGCACAACCAGTTCATTGTTAAATTTATTTCAATAGTAATTAGTAATGAAATACAAAGAAAAATGTAATTAAATATTATAAATAATTGGAATTACTTTAAATTATTTAAATAACTATTTATTTTTAATTTAAGTAACTAATTATTTTAACTTAAATAATAATATATTCTTTATAATTTGTAACTTTATATATTTTTTGTTAATTTAGTAATTTATGTTTCTTCTTTTAGGTATCAAACAAATTGCTAAATTAGTTAATTCAACTCTAATGGAACTTATTAATAATGAAGATAATATTGACGACACAAGGGAAAATACAAAAGTAATAAAATAAATGAAAACAAATATAAAATTGATTTAACTACAAATGTTATTTAGGATCAAAATCTGGATCTTGCATCAGTAATTACTGTGCTAACAAAAGAATTGAGTGGACCAACAATAGAAACTAAAATAACAGTATTAAAATGGATTTATCACTTGTTTATTCATTTACCTAATAGAGTAAGTAGGTAAGCTCCTAAGATACAAATAAAATATTTTAATAATTGCATTTTAATATCTGTTTTTCTATTTATTCAAACAGATATTGGAGCATATGGAATTAATTTTTCCTTTATTGTTAACGACACTTTCATATCCAAATGAAGAAGTAGTACAAAATGATTTAAAAGTTATTTCAAAAATAATTTCTCCATCAGCAGTTCAAACAAATAATAAACAATATTTTGATAGTTTTATTATGAGTCTATTAAAACAATTTAGTTGTGATCAAACATTACTGAAAGACCGTGGCCAATTTATCATAAGGTTTTTATTAAGTTATATATGTTTATTTATTATGTTTAATCATTTTTATCAATTTTATTTTAAATGTTAATATTATTGATATACTAATATTATTCTAATGATTATTTTTTTTTTCTAGACAAATATGTGGATTATTAAACTCAAATGATATTTATCGTACATTATCTACATTCCTATTAAAGGAGGAAAATTTGAAATTTGTATCTGTGATGACAGGAACATTAAACACAATATTATTAACCTCTCCTGAACTATATGATCTTCGAACCCAATTAAGAGATGTTAAAAAACAAGTACTAAATTTGTATACAAACTGTTTTTAACTATATTTAAGTTCTAATAAAAAGTTTACAATACACTATGGTAATACAATAGATATTATCAACAATGTGTTACAAACAAGTGGTACCATTTTATATCTATAATAGTGATATTTTACTTTTGTTCTAAATTTCTAATTAAAAGAATGCAATGAACTAATGCCACTATTAATGGTGGGTTTGCTTTATCATTT
>JABCUB010000119.1:0-15561 GCA_013282895.1 Eriosoma lanigerum | reverse complement strand
TTGTTAATCAACAAAAAAGCAATAATGTTCATAAACATTATTAATTTATAAACTATTATAAGTAATAAAATACAGAATAGAATATAGAAATAAGGTTTAGTCTTTTGTATATTCAAAATATATAATAAAAATATATAATTTAAATATATTAGATCTTTCATACTTAATTAATTAATTAATTAATGAAAATTGAAAATTGAAATACAAGAAACGCAAACTGAATATATTTTTAAATTAATTTTGATTAATAGGTTATTTCTGATTTAATATAAATCTTAAACTTTAAAATTTTAAAATTTTTGGTTTATAAAACGAGTTTATTTATTTTTCGTATTTCGGGTTCTGGCTTAAAATATGGTCAAAATTTTTCTGCGTTATCTGGTCTTTCAAACCTGATTCAAAACTGGATTTACTCCCAAAGTATAACAATATTCGAGATACTAATGTTATTATAAAACTTTTTGTAGAATAAACTTCGTATTCTAGTTATAAATAATTAAAATACGCATAAACAATATGAATAATATAATTAAATTTCACGTTGAAATGAAGTTAGCATAATACTTTAATTTAAAAAATTGCATTTATCTCCAAAATGTCATCGTACAAATTTCCAAGATAGTCATATAAATTTATACTAATTTCATGCTAAATTCATGTAAAATAATTTTTCAAAAATATTGCGGTTGGGATGAGGTACGGTACGTTAAATGTTTTTTACAAATTAAACTTGCCAAAATACGCTCAAATATTGATACAACAACAAAACGTGTATTTTAGTTGTTTAACTTTTTGGCAACGGCATTAGATTATTTGAGAACTAACAGTGAATTTTATACTGTTGATTATAATCATAAAACGATTACAAATCTTTTTAAAATTTATAAACTTACATAGTTTAAAATCATCGATTACTATAAATTAAAAAAAATTATATTTATTAATCGGTTTCAGATTGACTCAAAAGCATACTTTGCGAATTAAAATAACAAATTACTTCTATTATAGTGATTTATAATACAATTAAGACTTTGGAGGCGAAAGGATAGTTCTTTTAATTAATACATATTTTATTATAATTTAATTTCGACACATTGCACCACTTTGAAATCGTAATGCATAATAGTTAATAGTTATTCTTATTTTAAATGTTTATTCAATAATATTTGGACTTAAAATTAAATTGTGGCGTTTTATTTCTACACTACATTAAAAACATTCCAGTTATATAAGCATATAAGTTTAAAATTGTATCTATATATTTTAAAGAAATACAAATGAACAAACTCGTCTAATATTTAATAATACCAAGCAAATATATTTTTATAACTGATTTTGTTGTGCACAAATGGCGAAGTCACAAGTATTCCAAAGAAGCATTATTTAATAATATTAATAACTTTTTTTTTACTCAGATTTTATGAATAAAAAAAATACATATATTTTGATACGCACCTATGTTTTTAAATATATATTTAGCATAATCATTGTCTGAATATGAACTAAAATCAGTTTTATTTCCTAAAATAAAATACAATAATTTATTTTGTATTAAAAATAATTAATTATACATGTTTTCATAATATTTATTAATTAACTAACAATCAATTATTATACGCCCCTTATTGTTATATTATTTCTATATAAATGTTGTGATTTAATTTTTACTGAGTGAATATTAAAATGGAAAAAAAAATTAATAATGTTGTATTTAATAGGTAACAAAAGACTACATTACCATTCGTCAGTTCATTTTTTATTATTTCTTATAACATAATGATATAATAAATATTAGAATTTAATATGCATGATGTTTTGTAATTAAAAATAATAATAGTATCATCTTTTATCAAATATCGAATACACAATAAGGATTTGTAGTTTTATTATATAGATAGTTAATTTGAATTGTATTAATTTATGTCCATATGTTTAAAAACTTACCGACACATCCTACATACAAAAATCATTAACAGTGTCTATCAGTATTATTTTTATTCTTAACGAATAACGATTGTTTATTTGTAAACTATAATAAAATAATAAAATTAATAACTTAAAATATTTATTTTAAAATACCATCAATTGTGGCTTTATTTATTATATTATGTCTTTTACGTGGTATAAAGTAATTTTATTTGATAGCAAACATAATTTTTGTTTACTGTTTACAATGTTATATAAGGAAAAATAATGGAATTTATATTTAATTTAAATTTAAAAATATATTTAATAATGAACCTAATAATAAAATATTATGATTACAAATTAATATTTTTTTTTTAAGTCGTTAACTGCCTTGCATGTTTACACTGCTTTTACTTACGAGTTTTATATGTACATTTTTATGTAGCTATACACTATACACAATAAATTGGAAACATATTTTTGCATAGATTTCTGTGCACACTCACCTTTTTGCCAAATTATATTCTTGCAAAAAAACCTATACCTACTTCATGGAAGTATTGATTTTCGATTAAAATAATAACTATGTGGTTCCAAGACCATTTCTGTATACTTTGCGATAAATATCTTTTAAAATTCTTATAAAGTATAATGTAATATATAAGGTAATAATAAAGTAAACAATATATTAATTTTTTTATATTTTTTAACTTTTACATTTAGTAATTTTGTATAAATGGCAAAAATATTTTTTGCGTTTAGCAAATAGCAATACTAATTCAATATTTGTAAATTTTCGTAGTTGTTAATTTTTATGTATATACAAAAAAAATTATTATTATTTTTTCTATAAGAACTTTAATATATCGTATATGTAAAACTTACTTTCATTATTAGAATGCACACATTCGGAAAGAAAGAGTACTACGATCAATAAGCTAAATAATAATTTAACTTCAAATGAAATCGCCATAATTTTAAAGTAATATGATTAAATTTTAATGATATTAACCAAGTATTATAAAAAGAGTAACATAAAATAAGTTTTAAATTGGTTTTTTTCTTATAAAATGTTTTTGAGTACCTTAATACGTAAACACAAACATGAACACTAGTAGTCTCGATGTTTTTGGAAGTTAATAATTAATACATTGACGATGTAACAGCGCTCTGTCTGTAAAATATTAGACAAATTATATGATAAAAATATTGGAAAATGTTAATCTAATCTATGCCATACTAAAGTTAATATGTCTGAGAAAACTGAAAATCAAACAAACATCTTAAAACATTTTACATATTATATGATTATTCAAAATATTATTATTATTATTTAATTTTTGTTTTGTCATAGTTTGCTTGTTTTTTTTTTAAATTTTACTTAAAATTTTTTTAATATACATATTTTATTTTGCCATTTTGATTGATAAAGTATATGATTAATTTAATAAATTTTGGTTTTGAATGAAAATAATAGAATATTGTTTCATCCTCATCGTCACATAGTAAGGAAATTATTACTTATTTATGTAATGATGTCATTTTTGTGTGACTCGCTAGGAAATTTTAATATGTATTGTTTCTTTTTTAGGATATGATCAATTATTTATTAAAATATTTTTGAACTTCTGCAGTGTGTTTATTCAAATATTTTTCAATTACTGATACTCATGAAAAAGTTTTTCTATTATGATTAATAATAATATATAAAATTATAATATTAGTACTCCCTTTGTTTTTAAACTAGTCAAAGTAGTTTACAAACTCTTTTTATTCTGCCCAAAAAGCATAAAAATATCCTTTAATTTATTAATTAAGTATTGATTAAATTAATTATTTGTATCTTCAACATTGATAGGTATTAAATTAGATATTTTTTATATAATTAAAGTCTGGATTTATATGCACTAAAAAAGCTTAAAATAATATGCAAAGATGAATCAAAAAACTTGAAATATGCAAAAATATGCTCTTTTCCAAAATATATGCATTTATATACAAATATATATATTTTTTCTAATTATTTTATATTTTTAAATTCAGTGATAGATGTAAAAATAAATATACTTTTTAATTTATATAATAATATGGAATTTATTAGAAAAAACAATATAGGTTAGGTTAGGATAATATATTTATATTAGTTTTATTCAGTCCTTTTCCTAAATATCATTCAGTCAAACAAAAATGAATTACATAGTTAGCAAACAATATTCATTAGACTAATTATAAAATAAAAAATTCCATGATGATATAGATTTATCAATTGTGCATATTTTGTATAAAAACATATTTTCACATTTATTAAAAAAAATAAATAAACAATATAGAGAAAGAATTATTTTTTAACGAAAAAGTCTATAAAATATGATTAAATATGCAAAATTCTTCAAACATGCCGTTATGCCTAAAATATGCATTTTTATGCACTATAAACTTTTTCCTATGCATTGTGTTAAACAAATCGTCGATATTTTTCACACCCACCTAGCTATATACTCTCAAAAAAAAATATGCAATTGCATCCAAATCCGGACTTAATATATAATACATATAAATAATATTAATTAATTTAAAAATCTCATAATATAATTGTACAAAAGCAATAATTAAGGGAATAAAATTGTGCAACAACTATAATATTGCATATTTATGGATTTTATTTATCAGACAATTAAAATTTAAGCCTAAGAGTATAATAATTAATTTTCATAGTTATGAACGATTACAAAATTTAAATCTGCAATCTTATTATTTGTTCAAATTCATAAAGCGAAATGTATATGTTTTGAAAACCTACGTGGCAAAGTATGATTGTGATTGTTTTTTCTATATATTATTTCGTTTGTACAATTACATTATTATCGTTTTTATGTAACCCTTTATTAAAAAATTAATTTGAGAGATAAAGTAACGAAGTTCCTTTTTAAAGAACTAAAAAAGGATAAGGGCAGAATTGAAAATTTTCATGTATACAATTAATTGACATTAAGACACGGTTAGGAATCTGTAGTGATTAATATAGGTTTATCAATTTGAACGTTTGAAATATTGTACGTGATATTGTTGTTGATAATAATGAAATATAGGAAATATTAGAAAGAAACATATAATTAAAATAAACTATTAAATTCTTTTAATAATATTTTCATGTACCGAGCCTATATAATTAATTTATTTAATAAATAATATTTATATAACTTAATATATTTAAGATACCGTTCTAAGGATATATCAATATAATTTAGGTATTGAAGATAAACCAAAATTTTAAGAATATCTTCATTTTGCTCATCTTACTGAATATGCCTATATTAGTCTTCTCATGCATTTCAGAAACACCCTGTATATATGTTTGTTATTCCTTCGCTTATTAGATATTTATTTATATAATTCATAAAAATAATATTAAATAATACCAATCAATTTTATATTCTCATAATGTAATTATACAAAAGAAATAATATATGGAAAACACATAGTGCAATAACTATAATATTACATATTTATGGATTTTATTTATCAGACAATTAAATTTAAGCCTAAGAGTATAATAATTAATTTTCTTAGTTATGAACAACTACAAAATTTAAATCTGCAATTTTATTATTTGTTCAAATTCATAAAGCGAAATACATATGTTTTGAAAACCTACGTGGCAAAGTATGATTGTGTAATGTTTTTTTTTATATATTATTTCGTTTGTTTAATTACATTATTATCGTTTTTATATAACCCTTAATTTAAAATTAATTTGTGAGATAAAGTAACGAAGTTTCTTTCTAAAGAACTAAAAACGGATAACGGTAGAATTGAGAATTTTTATATCTACAATTAATTGACATTAAGACATGGTTAGGAACCTGTAGTGATTAATATAGATTTAGCATTTTAAATATTGTACGTGATATTGCTGTTGATAATAATAAAATATAAGAAAAATTAGAAAGAAACATATAATTAATATAAACTCTTTTAATAATATTTTCATGTATCGAGTCTATATATTCAATATATACCTCGAATAATTATTTTTAGTAATTAAAGGTGTTCTACAATAAACGAGAAAAAAAAATTGGAACAGATTATAAACCACTATTTTTTTCGAGGACCTTCGAAGGAAAAACATACAGTATCCACTTTCCCACTTTTTTATTTTATTAATAATAATAATTATTATTCATTAAGTACAATCTAAAAAACATTTTACCACAAATATAATATTGCATTCCATTATTCGATTTTAATCAGACATTTGAAATAAACCCTAAGAGTATACAATTTAATTATCTTAGTTTTGAACAACAATAAAATGTATATCTGCTATTTTATTGTTTGTTCAAGTTTATAATGCAAAAAACAAATGTTCTAAATACTTACGTGGTGTAGTGTGATTGTGTAGATAATGAAAAATTCATAAATTTTTCTTATTAAAAAAAAAAATTATCTTGATACATAAAAGAATATACAACTACAACAATTAACATACCATAGAGATTAAAATTACCATCAAATAATTCATCAAATTTAGTGTAAAACATTGATGAAACTTTGAAGTTTCTAGCGTAAAGACGCAAAGAAAATGAGTCAAATAAAGTTGTTGATGGAAAATATATCGTGATTTTATATACAACATTATTGTACAATTTATTTATAAGAATTTTAACTTATCCTATATCTGAATCATACTTTCATAATTATCAAACACACAGTCGGAAATAATGAGTATTACGATCAATAAGCTAAATAATACTTTATCGTTAAATGAAATCGCCATAATTTGAAAATAATATAATCAAATTTTATTTATATCAACCAAGTATTATAAAAAGCGTAACAAAAGTTTTAAGTTTGTTTTATTCTTTTAGAATTTATTTGAGTACAGTTACATTAACATGAACACTAGCATATGACTTTAACACAAAAGGTTGTCTCTATATATGTTTTACAGTCAGTACTTTGGCAATGTAAAACAGCGCTTTGTTCGTAGAACAATGAGACACATTATAAGATAAGATTATTGGAAAATTCCATAGACTTATAATATATTATAATTTATAAGTCTATGAGAAATTCAAATCTGCTCTATGCCGCCCTCTGGGTGAAAAGTCTGAGAAAACTGAAAATCAATTAGGACAATTATTTCAGCATATTTTATTTTGCCATTGATGATTGGTTATGTATATGATTAATTTAGTCAATTTTGCTTTTGAATAAAAATAACAGTAAAAAAGTAAAAATGTAAAAAAGGCGGGTAATTGTAAATTACAGTAATATTGTACACCGTTAGGCAGCGTCACGGTTGATAACGTAATTTTTATAGTGCGTATACGGGACACGTACAACGTTATAAGCAGTAACGCCCTACCACCTTGTTTTTAAGTACATAAGCGTGCGCAGTGTTGAAGGTCAGAGGCAGCAAAAATGTTTGCCATCAGGGCATTGTTCTCTCTTAAAGGCCCAAAGGCTATAGATAACTTTTAAATTCTGAGCGAAAAGAAGAACGTACCCTGATGGTTTTACGATTATGTGTGCTTATTTTTTGCTTTGAACACCTTGGATCTGTTCAGCCTGTTTAAGTCTACCTCGTACCTACCCGAACCGTTTAGGCTGTATTAGAAATTCGCTGGTTCAAACCAGTTATGAAATCGATGCTGGTTCATTATTACTCATTCATTATTGTAATGCTCATTATTTTATACAGATTATTGAGAAATTCGTCATTCCAGTTGACACGTATTACACTATATACCACAGTGGCTATTTTTACTGATTAACCATAGTGCACATTTTCTATGGTGTGTTCCCTCAGAATCGTATTATCTTATGCAATATCATTGAATTCAAATATCAATCATAATCTACCACTAATTTCTCGGAGAACCTGACCTAAACTTTTTAAATTTGATTATATATACGTTTGTTATTCTTTCGCTTATTAGATATTTATTTATATAATTCATATAAATAATATTAAATAATACTAATCAATTTTATATTCTCATAATATAATTGTACAAAAGAAATGATATTTGGAAAAGACATAGTGCAATAACTATAATATTACATATTTATGGATTTTATTTATCGGACAATTAAATTTAAGCCTAAGAGTATAATAATTAATTTTCTTAGTTATGAACAACTACAAAATTTAAATTTGCAATTTTATTATTATTTATTCAAATTTATATAGCGAAATATATATGTTTTGAAAACCTACGTGGCAAAGTATGATTGTGTAATGTTTTTTCTATATGTTATTTCGTTTGTACAATTACATTATACTATCATATTTATAAAAAATTAACTAGAGAAATGAAGTAACTAATTTACTTTCTAAAGAACTAAAAACGAATAGCGGTAGAATTGATAATTTTATAATTAATTGACATTAAGAAATGGTTAGAAACCTGTAGTGATTAATACAAGTTTATCAATTTGAGCATTTATTGATATTATTATTATTTATCAGCAAAAATAGAAGCAAGAATTTTTAACTAAGAGATAAGGGATTTATTTAGGATGAGGGTAATGATAATTATTAATAAAATTTTACAATGAAATCAAAGTAGGTGTTTGTGTATTTATTAATAACAACATTGAAATTTAATATAATATATTTATTTATTTAGTTATATTTTAAAGGACTGTAATATTCAGAATAACTGAATAACTGAATATTACCAATTAATATTATAGATAAAAAATTAAACTTATTTTAATTGATGAACGTGGAATTAACGATCATTCGTCACGATCATAGTTTAAGTATTATTAATCAAATTTTAACATTCGGGCTAGCAGAAATCTTATTTGTAATAATATGTTAGCATAATTATATAGAAATGACATTTATTAACAAATACAATTTAGATATGTGAAATAATACAGTATGTATAATTAAAAAAATGATAAAATAATCAATGACGTTTGAGTCAGAGAAAGCCTTATAAAAAGGGTAATTTTGCACAGCCCGCAGCTCTGTCTCAATGTGATTCTCACGCTGTAGTTCTGTCTCAAAGTGATTTCCACACCAAATATTGAGTTACAAAATTTATTTCTTCTTTTCTTTTTTCATCTACTATTAATTTTCTTTTTCTTTTATGTGCTTCTCGATATGTTTTGTGTCTTAATTTATGAATTGCTCTTTCTTTATAGATATCAAACATACTTATTAAATCTAATACATGTTGAATTAATGATTCGTATAAACTTACAACTTTTTCTAAATCAATCTCAATTGATTGTAATAGTTTGCTAGTTTTGTTGAATCATTCTAGTATATCATTTCATAATGTTACCATCATAGCTATTTCAAGACTGTCTATTTGGTCATAATAATAATAGATGATTTGTCGTGAAAATGTTTTATTATAATAATTGTCTTACAATATTTTAAGATTTTGTGCCCTTTTAAAATTTGGCACCTAGGGCGAAAGACTCCTTGGTCCCCCTAAATACGTCTCTGCTCACTCGGATACTCGGAAGTTAAAAAAAATCATCTAATAGGTATTGACTTCCACACCCGCTTAGAAGGAAGTAAGTACACAATTTTATACACATAAACATATTGAGTAGTTAGTTTGTAAAATACCCCTCATACCATCATTTCTCATCCCTTACATCATTATTATTTAATTTTACAATCTACTAAAAATGGCACCCATCATGCTCCTACTATCCCCTATTATTTTATTTCACAAACTACTATAGGACAATGTAGTTACAAGTATATATTATATAACATAAAAGAAAACAAATTTAAAAATTTTATATTCGTAAAAATTAACTGAAACTTAAAACAATAGATAACTACTAGGTATATATAGTCTATAATGTGTAAATATGATTATCCAATAAGTTTATTATTAAAAGTGTCTATTGAGGTATTAAAAATAAATAAATATTTTAATTTAAAATTTTTAGAAAAAAATCATAATTTTACTTATAATATAATAAAATTCAAATTTAATATAATATACTTATTTATTTAGTTGTATTTTAAAAGAAAATGCAGTAACAAGTATATATTATATAATATAAGTGAAAAAAAAAAATTTAAAAAGATTATAACAATAAAAATCAGCTTAAATATACAACAATAGGTTCTTACTAGGTATAGTCTATAGTCTATAATATGTAAATATGATTATCTAATAAATTTGTTATTTAGGTAATTATTAAAAGTGTCCTTTAAAACATTAAAAATAAATAAATATTTTAATTTAACATTTTTAGAAAAAAATCAAAATTTTACTTTTCTCAATATTTAAAGATATGATATTAGAACTGCAACCAATTGCAGATGTTATTTAGATTACATTAGGTGAAACAACAAAATATAAACTACTTTTGGAGATATACAAAAATGAAATATTGTCAAATAATCAGTAAAAATAACACATTATTTTGAGTTCACAAATATAATATTATTGATAAATAAAGTAACAATAGGGATAAATTTTAACCTTGTAGAACTGTAGTTAATTGTGATTAATTTTAAATATTTATAAATAAAAATATAATTATTTTATTTTAAAAAATTATTTCCCTACCATATCAAAAAGATTTTAGCAAAGAAGAAAAGGATCTATCTAGATTATACAATATTTTATAGTGTAAAGAGTAAAGATATTAACTTAATATAAATATTTTAGTAATAATTAAAAAATTCTTCACTCTTTTCTAATGGTAATTGTTTACTACAAAACTTTTCTGGTGTGCAATTATTTTCTGTTTTCTTATCTACAATGTATAAAAAAATAAAAAATTAAAATTAATATTTATTCCATTTTATTATATTACATTTTCAATAGAATAATACTACTTATGATATAAAAAACTCTATTAAGCAGTGAACTATTACTTAAATGTCATTATGGGGGGGGGGGGTTGAATCATATATTTGCTATAGTCTATTATTTAGCTACATTTTTAGTCAGCAGGCACGATATACATAAAATCTAAACGATCGTGGTCGTCCTTGTATGTATACAATAATATTAAACATACGTTTTTTAATATGTGAATTATTTTCGATTTATAATTTTAGGTTTTAAAATTAAACATAAAAAAAAAAATATAGTATAGATATAATTGATTTATTCATTAACCAAAAATATATAAACAGAAAGTGCGTTTACTTAAAAATATGACATCTCAATATAATAAAAATGTAATGATGAAAATTCGATACATAAAACTCTAAGTAATAGAAGATTTATTATAAAGAGTATAGGTGCAATTTAAATGGGGGATAGGATAGGGGCAGTACATTAAAACCAAGTATAGCCCCCCAAACATTAAAATTGCATTGTCGATCAGACAAAACTTCATTACTTTAATAACATATTATTGTTAAGAAATTTTTAAATAACCCTCGGACACTGATTAAGGATCACAGAAGTGGAAACGAAAACAGGGGAATCATCAGGAATTTAGGGATTTGTACTTGGAATATAAGAAATCTTTTTAAATCAGAAGCATTAAAAATAATTATTGATGAGATAAAAAAGTTATAATTTACATATTGTAGCATTAAAAACGATAAGATGGCCAGGTAATGGTAGCATAAAACATAAAGAAATATCAATTTTCTACAGTGAATGTAAGGATGATGGGAGATTATCTTCAAAAAAAGTTTAATATTACCTAAAATTTTCGGTTTATCGGTTTGAAAATTTTATAGAAGCCTAATAATATGCTACTTAATCTTTTTACAAAATATTTTGAAAATCGTGACTGACAATTTTTTTTATATGCTTTTTATTATTTCTTTTTTTTTTTGATGTATGAAAACATTTTTTCGGGTAATAGAAATAATGGTCAGATTACCACAAACAGGGTACCCTTTCCATGCAAAATTTCATCAAGTTGGTACTTTATTTAGCTCATTTTATTAATTTCCCAAAATCTTTTCCTTGGGAAGCGGAAAATTAGAAAAATTATGGTTTCCGTTTTATTAAATTTTTTTATTTCTTGATTACTAATTGAATTTTGATAGTAGGGACTTGAAAATTGTTTTAAGTACTTCCATAGTCCAAAAATATGTAATATTTACGTATAGGAAAATTTTGAAACGGAGTGTTAATATTTAGGCTAAATATAGAACTTTGAATTTTTTCTAAAAATGCATAATACTACCTATAATTTTTGATTTAACGGTTTGAAATTTTTGTAGAAACCCAATCAAATACTATTTAATCTATTTACAAAATATTATAAAAATCGTGTCTGTCAATTGTTATCATGAAATGAAAACTCTTTGAATTTTGAAATTTGTTTTGAACATAAACATGTGTAATTTACACTCGTGGTAAAATCTTGAAATGGATTATCAGTATAATATATTGAAATTAGTTCAGAATCGTATTTTCTAAAGCAATATAATTGCACTCAAACTGTAATAACTATAATATACCATTAATTTCTTCAAGGACAGAAGGAACGAATGAGAAACATCTTAAATTTACGTTCCCACTTATAATTATTAAATTTATTATTATTTATTATTCGTTCCAAATTTGATTTAGAGGAGGAAAGTCTACGACCGATCATATTTTTACATTAGATAGCTAATGGAAAATGTGTATGTGTACGATAAAGATTAGAATACCCTGTTCGTAGACTTAAAGGAAGCATACGATAGTATTGGCCGAGATTAACAGTGGACTGACTTAGGAATTACTGGATACCTTAGAAACTTAATACTCTGTTCAATTCATTATTCATCGTTCGACATTCTGATCTCTACAACATGGCTCATGGCTTACCTTACTACTGCCTTAAAATACTTTTCTTATGATCTTATCGTCATCTACTTGTTACATGAAAAATCCGACTCTTCCCTTTACTTCATCCATAATATTAATATTCATTGAACACTTCTTTCAAAACCATACACTATTGCCTCAGTTTTATTCCTAATAATCCCTAGTGCTCTTCTCTCGAGTGCTCTTTTCCACTGATCGAGCCTTCCATTACTTCCTTCAGAATCACTCTCACTAATACTACATCATCTGCATACATCATGCATCGTGACATATTATTTTGTACATCTTTCGTTAAATCATCCATTCAATAGAAAGTAAGGCTACAAAGATGAACCTTAATGCAAACCAACCCTAACACTAAAATCTTCGGTCTCTCCACACAAAATCCACTCATATATGTCGTCTATTACTTTAATATTATTTCTTTTTATTCCCTACTTCTTCATTGTCTCCTAAAAAATCTCACTTGAAACTCATATGCATTTTCTAAATCTATAAATACCATATACAGTTTCCTATTTTCATCCTGTATGTCACCACAAACTGCTTTATTTAAAATATAATCGAATTCATTGTAATTTTCTTGACATAATCTTAAACTACCTTATGCCAAAGACTCCCAATAACTTTCATACTTCTACTCATAAGCCATCACGCTAAATCGTTATTGTTGTTCATCTTTAAACTGCACTCCAAACTTTCTCTTCCCTAGATAAGTCTATCATATAAATATTTGCTAAATATTTTGTGCCTAATACTATAGCTTTGAAATATCTATAATAAATAAGTCATAAGTATATAACAAGAATTCTTGAAATTAAGATTGTGAGGGAGTTGTGTTGAGGTGTGTATCATACAGTTTTACAGCCCTCACAAATTAAAACGTAAAATTGCGCTTAGAATAAATATATTTCAATATACTTTGTAATATTTAATTTGAATGTATTTTATGTTTTTATTTATAATAAATTACATATTATGTACACTTTACTATATTTTATTGTCATCTAAATGTTATATTAGTATAATAGTTTATTCTATAATTACTAGTAAGTCGAATATATTGGGACCATTCTTCGATGTAATTAATTATATAAACTAAGAAAAAATATAAATTTAATTTTATAATTAATCTTTTAATCGTTAACATAATTATTGATTAATTTAAAAAGTTATTTTATAATTGTATAATACATATTTACGCAAGTATTTAATACATTTAAACTATTAACCAAATGGAGGAAAAGAAGTTTAAATGAAAAATATTCACAATTTTATATATATATAAAAAAAAGAGGTAGATTATTATCTCATCTCTTGTAGCTATGTATGTCATATTTATTTCTATTAATTTTAGATTCTGCGTGAAGCAAGGAATGTATTGGTTTTCCAATGATGTTTTGAGGAATGTATTGATTCTACAAAGATGTTTTTTCATGTATGAAAACATTTTTTTGGGTAGGAATAATGGCTCGATTATCACGCATAGCATATGTTTCGCTTGCAAATGTTGTCTACTTGGTACTTTATTAAGCTTATTTTTCGAATTTCTCAAAAGTTTTTCCTTAAGAAGTGGAAAATTGGCAATTTTTTATATTATATTATTTCTTTCGTGATTTCTTGTTTCGTTTTAATAGTAGGGACTTTAAAATTTGTTTGAGTACTAAAATAGGTTATTTATAAGCGTTGTAAAGCTTTGAACGTTTTCCCCAAAAAACTAATATTACCTACAATTTTGGGATTATCTCTTTGAAAATTTTTTAGACGCCCCATACTATATTATTTAATCTTTTTACAAAATATTTTGAAAATCTAAACAGGCAAATTTTTTTTGTAGGCCTTTTATTATTTTTTTTCTGATGTATGGAAACATTTATTTGGGTAGAAATAATGGTACGATTACCACACAAAGGGAACCTTTCTATACCAAATTTCATCAAGTTGGTACTTTATCAAACTTATTTATGGAATTTGCTAAATTTTTTCCTTTAGAAGCGGAAAATTGGCAATTTTTTATAGGTTTTTATTATATTTTTTTTCTTATGTAAAAAACTTTTTTTGGGAAAAAAATAATGGTTCCATTACCACAAATAAGGTACGCTTACTATACCAAACTTCAACTAGTTGGTACTTTATTTAGCACATTTTTCGAATTTCCCAAAAGGTTTTCCTTGAATAGCGGAAAATCGGCAATTTTTATAAATTTTTTTTTTATGTATAAAAATATTTTTTCGGGTAGAAATAATAGTCCGATTACCACAAACAGGATACCCTCTCTATACCAAATTTTATTTAGTTGGTACTTTATTTATCACATTTTTCGTATTTCCCAAAAGTGTTTTCTTGAGAAGCAGAAAATTGACAATTTTTTATAGGTTTTTTATTATATTTTTTTCTGATGTATGAAAACATTTTTATGGGTAGAAATAATGGTCCGATTACCATAAATAGGGTACCCTTTCTATAGTTAATTTAACCAAATTGGTACTTTATTTAGCTTAATTTTTGAATTTCCCATAAGTTTTTCCTTGAAAAGGAATGATAACTTCTTTAATATTGATCGTAGGGATTTTAAATTTATTTTGCGTATTTACATATATAATTTATATTCGTTGTTAAATCAGTATAATATATTGCAATATATTTAGATACGCTCAGAATCGTATTTTCTAATGCTATATCATTGCATTCGAATCTTAATAATTATAATGAACCACCAATGTCTCCGATGACCGAAGAGACGAAGGAGGTACGTTTACAATCGGCTTTTCCACTTTTTTTAAAATTTATTTTGCGACTTTAAATATTTTATTGGGTAGATATATCGGTTTGATTACTACGAATATGGTATGTTTTTGGTAGAAAATTTATATAGTTG
>JABCUB010000118.1:5533-15608 GCA_013282895.1 Eriosoma lanigerum | reverse complement strand
GCAAATGGCCACGGAGGCTGCGTGAGTTCTATTCCTAATAGAGATGTGACGGTGTAGTTTTGATTGACCGAATTATTAAGCGCCAATTTCAAATAATTAATAATTTACGTATATGATTGTAGTATAATATATGATATGATACATGAATAGGTTGGGTATCCAATATTCATACTATCTTAATTCATGTTAATTAAATTTTTTTTTTTTCTGTATGATTACTTATTGAACTTGGCAACTCTGGAATATGTTGATTATTTTAAATAATTATTAAATTTTTATTAAAATTTATTGAATGAAATCCATTAAAAATTAATTAATCGATTATGATAAGAATAATATAATTAAAATACACATATAAATATATAAACATTAAATACAAAATTATACTTACATTTTCGTCAAATCATATTTTCTGATACTTAAAAATTCATAACTTCGTTTTTTATTGACCATACCTCGTACATCATTATATATTTTTATTACTTAGCTCAAAAATAACTTACAATTTAAAATATTGTAAATAAATGTGCAATAATTAATTGTAAATAACCTAACCTAACTTGATTTTCCCCAACATTTTTCCATTTCTACTTCTCAACAGTCAATTACTGCATAATAATGCACATAGTCTATACGTCTTATCAATTATTATTGTATACGTCTAGTTAATACCTATATTACTTGTAAATACTTATATTATAGTATGCGAAAATGATCGTCGATCAACGCCAATAAATGATTAATATCATATTATTGGGATACTATTAATGTGTGTAAAATGTACATTTTCTACGATTTGTTTTTTTTTTATTATTATTATTAAACCAAAGGAATTTTTTTTTTGAATATTGGTTGAATTTTCCTTAAATGTAAACTAATTAACCATTGGGCGTGTAGGTACAAATTAAAGTAGGTAAGTAAATTAATTAAGTTGTACATTCTGGGGATCAAACATTAACAAAAAAATAATATTAATCTTCGTGATGGTCTATCAATATCATTGACTATTGATTATGACTTAATAAATAACAAATGTAATTAAACGTTATACTATACAATTTATACTATTGTAAATTATCGAATACTTAACGTATTAATGTATTATATACACATATAAAATTTGTGACTAAATTAAAATTTCAATTACAGAAAACCTGATAAAAATTTTAACTGGATACGGTACAGATCATTTAGGATACCTTTGTACCAATTAGAATATTACAACAATACTAAGTAAGCATTAAGTATAATTTATAAACGTTATATTATTATGACTGTATAATCATGGATGTAACTAGGGCGGAGTTTGGAAGGATTTAGCCCATTCTAAATCATGTATAGCCCTCCTTAAATTATTTTGTTGTTTTCAGTTTGTATATGACATAATGAAACAACTAAATCTATAGTCCCAAACATTGTACCATATTCAAAATTACCAAATTGTCTTACGTTTTTTTTTCAATATTACTTGCTCACTTATTTAAATGTTTATTATATAGGTACTATTTATTATAATATTCTATAATATAATATAAATATTTATATTATATTATATATTATTATATTATATACCCTAAATAGAATACTATATTAAATATGATTTTCATTCAATATGTGTTTAAAATTATATTACCATTCTATTCTACATTGTATGTATGTATATATATTAATAATAAAAATATGATTATACTCATTTTTTCAATCGAGTTTAAATTCACTTTTGTGCCTAGATCGAGATGTTCTAGCTGTAGTCACGCACAGCAATATGTAATCCAAGCGCAGTATAAGGATAACTACGGTAAGAATTATCGATTCGGTTATATAATAACGCGTTTTAAACGGTTTTAATAGAAATATTTTTATTAAAAATTAACCGTTTTAGGCGTCGGCGTTGGCAGGTCCAAGAATGAAGCAATAACAAAAGATCCAGCAGACCTCACAAAAATAGTTTATTTCCCACAAAGAAGCAACAATTCTTTTCAATTAACATTTTTTCTATATATATACTTTTGTTATATGTATAGTATATGATGTTTTATTTTTACTTTTGTATATACAACACTTAACTTAACTTATAAATATTTTTTTCCCTAATTTTTTTTTTAAAATATATATATATAGAAAATACGATTCTGAGCGAATCTCAATATATTGCAATTTTGACAATTTTTTGGTAGTTCTTCTTCTCCTAGGGAAAAAACTCTGGAGAAATTCGAAAAACGTGCTTAATAAAGTACCAATAGGACATAATTTGCTACCGAAAGCATACCACACTTGTGATAATTGGACAATTATTTCTATCCGAAAAAATGTTATCATACATAAAAAAAAAAAAAAAACCATCCTTGTAAAAACAATATATTCCTCGCTCCGCTCAGAATCTAATACGAGTAATTCCTATGAGCATAAGGCTTGTACCTTGTGTAGTAGTATAAAAACAAAATAGTAGTTTATTATACTTAAGATTTGAACGCAATGATATTGCACAAAATTTTAACAAAGCATGGCGATTAAAAAATTTATAGTATAACATAATAAAGGATTCCATAATCGCAATGCTGATCTGCCGTATCGGTTGAACAAACCAGTACCATATTGGTTGAACAAACAGGTACAGTATCAGTTGGAGTCCCGGTGGATCCGCCGGATGTAGTAGTGGAAGTAGCAAAATCGCCAGTGACAACACTGAATGACTTTTCTACCAAACACAACATTCCGGTGGAGTATTATGTGGTGCCACGTGCAGGTGTGTACACACATTCTCATTCGCCCACCTATGCTATTCAAGCTAGATGTGGTATAAATTACGATATGTTATCAATTTGATTATCTTACGTTTTTAACGTTTATTAATAGTAAAATACTTATAATAAAAATTAATCGTATTATAGGCTACGGACTGGTTCGAATAAGAGAGTCGCGAAAAGAAACGCAGTCCAAGATCTCTTGAAATACGTAAGGTGTTAATTTTTTTCTCTCCATTTTTCTATGTTTACAATTTATTATTACCTATTATTGTCTTTTTAATTGTTTCACCATATACTATATTATATTATAATAGTATATGTTATATACTATTATTATATACTTTGTATACTTTTTGTATGCAATTAAAAAATTTAATTGATAACTAACTTTTTGTTTTTATTATAGCATCTATATTAGTTGAAGAGCAATTTAAAATTAGTTGTTAATTAATAATATTGAAAATGATAAGAAATGTGGTCGAATAAAACTGTATAGAGGAATTTTTAATTTAAGTGATAAAGAAATAAAATTAATCGGCAATAGTAATAACTATTACATATAATTAAATATATAGACTTTGAAGCGTTCACAGTCTAAAATAAAAAATTAAAATTTTAACTTAAATTTAAGGAACCTAAGTCGGTCAATGAAATAATTTTTTGTTGATGGAAAACTCGTAGAATATCTATTATTTACAAATTCTAATACGACACAAATATACATTTATATTAATCTATTATATTGATACTTACCCTTTTATTTAATAAGTTTAAATATAAATATAATATTCACTTAGTATTATTTGGATCCAAGTAATTGACCAATGGAAATCTGGATGCCAGGTAGAATAACGAGTTCAGGCAAATGATTATTCAAGTTAACATATAAAATAACTTTAACATGTATATAATTCTAATTAAATCTCACGAAATCGCAGTAAAAAGTCGACTCCCGTTTATTTAATTTAAATATTGTACTCTAGTGCTGTAGGTATGTTGCGTCTCCTTAACTGTCATACGTACTGGAATTCGCAGTTTAAAAGGTATATCTAATTGACAGAAATCGGAGTTGTTGTTTCGGTTACGTAATGTGACACTAGATTAGTATAATAATGTATATTTTCATCATTATTCGTATATAAAGAGCATAGATTTGTAACCAAACTGTTGAGCAATTCTCAAGATGAGGCCTAACGAGTGTAAAGTATTATAGTTTAAATGTGTTAATACTTTTGAAATGTATAGTATTTTATATATTACATTGCATGAGGTGATTTAATGAAGCCACAATTCCGTTGCAAATAATTCTATAATATATTAGACCTAAATATAGGTTTTAGTACTTAGTACTTGAATAGTTGAATGGTCTGATTCAATAAATGGTCGCACATTGTATATATCTGTGTATGTAAAATTCTATAATGCTCAAAATTAATTTTATTTTTCAATTAAATAATATTATATTGTATTATACTATATTGTGATATAAGGTATATCCATTTTTTATACAATTTAATTAATACCTTTATTATTGTTTTCAACGACTCCGTCGATTACTTAATTTATATATATTTATTTGTTTAAAATATATAAGAAATATTGTAATTTAATCTTGTAATTGTTATTTGTTACTAAAATGATACTTAATGTTACTGTCATTATTTAGGTATTATGTATTATATATGTATAAATGAAACTATTGTAATAAATTCATTATTTATACTGTAAAACAATTTTTTTTATAATTTATTTAAAAATCAATTAAATTTTACATTTAACAGGCAGAAATGTAATTGTAATTAAGTAAAAACTCTAATATTACTATTGTTGTAATTGCAATTTAATTATTGTATTAACCATTGTATGAGTTATATAAGGGTTTAGGAACTTTTAGCATTTGCATATTTTTTTTAGGATAGTTATATAACTGGCAAAGTCAAACTATAAACTCATTTGATACATGGGGAAACTTTATTATTTATTATTTTGAAATAAATTCACATTGTATTATAGGCAACAGAAAAAAAAAGTATAATACAGTTCTTAAAAAAAAGAAATATGCAAAAATGTATAATAAAACTTGTGGGCATATGAAATTAATTTGAATCTATATTATCTATAAATTATACACGAAGAATAAAACATGCAAATCCTATAACTTCTCTGCCTTAGTCATTACTATACCCAGGCACAGGTACATACTGTTGCGGTTGAATCATTTTTATTTAAATCATTAATGATGTCATAATATTGAATTTTTAATTCAGATTTTTTCGTTTTACAAATTCTACAACAGAAAATAAAAGAAAAATTTTCAAGAACACCAGAAATATAACTTAAACCAAGGTTATCTTTTACAATAAGACCGAAATCGAAATATAAGTTCCCTTTGAATGATGGAATATCTATATATATATACTATTTTCAATAAAATAATTAAGGGTCTTAATATTAATTTATTTCAAAATTATACTCTGTTTGAAGGATGATAAAGCAAGGCCAAAAAAATATTTTACAATGTTGTTAAACGATTTGGTGGAATATACAGTACTGATATATAAACTGTACCTAATTTTAACTGCATCCTTGACATTCTTATGAAATTTGTCTTTCATATATCATTTTTTCAACTTAGTTCTTTATGCAAACATCAATACCCTCAGAAAAAACAGTTTCCATCCCATCAACTATAACATGTACCGCATTCCTAAGCATAATGGGATAAGCACATAGATTTAAAAGGAAATTACTTATTATATTATTCAAAACTTCAATCTGCGTAATAAACTATTATTCACATTTTCTGCAGAACTAGAACCAGGAATCATCTTAAAACAATGATATATCATTGTCGGATATATTATACTATAGTCGGATTAAAAATTACAAATTGTACCCGCGACAAAAAACTTGTTAAAGTTTGTATATTTAAGACTTTTGTGACGAATCAAAATAGTTCGAAGTAATACATACTACAAATTTTAATTTTGAAACTATTAATGATCGATCTTTCACACGATACATAAACACATAATACCTATCACAAGAAATATGTAAAAAAAAATAAAAATGTTAAAATATGATATAAAAAAAAAATTATAGGGCTGAAAACCTGCTTAAGTTTGCACAATAATGATTGCACAATAAAATTCCCAAAAATCGGAAAAATAACGATTTCATTATTTCAAATTTTTTTATTTCATGATGACTAATTAGGTTTTGATCATAGGAACTTGAAACTTTTTCTGAGTATCAACATAGGTGTTCTACGTTAAAGAAAAAATTTTTAAAACTATTGGTGGATTTTTTAACTTAATATAAAAAATAGACATTTTTTTCAAGAATATTTATGATTACCTGCAATTTTTAGATTAACGGTTTGAAAATTTTATTGAAGCCTACTCATATAATACTTTATGAACCTCTCAAGTATTTTAAAAATCGTAGTTCCCAATTTTTTTTTATGTCTGAATACGCTATTTTGGTAGAAATAATGATTCGATTACCAAAAGTAAGGTATGCTTTCGGTAACAAATTGGGTCTTGTTGGTACTTTTTTTAGCTCATTTTTCGAATTACTCAAAAGTTTTACTTTAGGAGAAGGAAAACTACCAAAAAACAACGGAAAATCGGCAAAATACGGTTTCAAAATTTACAGAAATCATAATTTTGATTAAATTGATTTTAGGTTGTTCATGATAAATAATACAATTTTGAACGTAGTACTTAAAATTATTTTTTTGAGTGTCCTCATAGGTAGTTTACACACGTGGTAAACTTGGTAAATTTATGTAACGACCTATCAGTACAATATATTGTATTATATTGAGTTTCGCTCAGAATCGTATTGCTAATTTCAATTTCATTGCATTCAAATCTTAATTATAATAAATCACTAATTTCTCCAAAGACTGAAGGGTCGATGGAGAAACATCTAATATCGACCATCCCACTTTTTTTACATTTATATTGTATAATTTTAATTTTATAGCTATTGTACACAACTATTAAACATAACATACATAGTTTCTATATATATATATATATATATATTTACACAATTTTTTTTTATGGAATTTTTTTCATATAATAATAAGAAATGAAAAAATAAATACTATAAACATATTTCAGATGGAAAAATTGAAATTATAATTATAATTCAGCTATTTTCTATTGTGACCATAGCTGTGTTCAATTTAATTATTCTACAAATATAAAATTAAAACTAAAATTGAAAGTCACTTAGTTTTAATTTTAGTAAACTTGAAAAAATCAAATCAAAATGACAATAACTAAACATAGTTAAGAGATATAAAATTTACTTAAATATATTAATTCCAAAGCTATCCTAGACATAATAAAATTAGAAACAATAGAATTAAGAATTAAAAGGAAATTATTAACAATAGTAACAAGTATAAAAAGAATGGACAAATGAGAATATTTACATCAACGAACATCTAACAAAATCAAATAGAAATTTCTTCTATAAAACCTGAACTAAGGCTCGAGAGTTTGGATATAAATTTGCATGGTTTAAAGATGCCAAAATTTTTGCCAAAAAAAAAAAAGAAGGTACCAACCAACGTTATTCTTATTGAGGTCGAAGATTCCCTATTAAAAATAGTTTAAAATTCTTCTATTTAATTTATAATCACATTATTAAAAAAAAAAAGTGAATAGAAAAATAAGAAAAAAGTGGGAATGTCGATTGTGAACGTTCCTCCTTCGTCCCTTCAGTCCTTGGAGAAATTAGTGGTTTAATATACTGAAGATTTGAATGCAATGATATTGCATTAGAAAATACAATTCTGAGCGAAACACAAATTATTACAATATGCTCTACTGATAATCCATTCCAAAATTTTACCGCGTGTGTTAATTACGAATGTAAATATTTAAAATCAATTTCAATTTCATACGATCTAAACTTACTTAGTTATAAAGAAATAAAATAATAAAACCATAATTTTCCTGATTTTCAAGAACTCTAACTTTAAAAGCTTATGAAAAAAAATTGTCAGTCACGATTATCAAAATATTTTGTAAAAACATTAAGTCGTATATGGCTAGACTTCGATAAAATTTTAAAACCAATAAACTAAAATCTGCAAGAAATATTAAACATTATTCAAAAAAAAAGCCAAAAGTTTATACTTTGTCAGAAATATTTTACCTAAGTAAAGACTCAAAAATTTTTTATTCTCTACGATCAAAACTCAATTAGTTTTCATGAAATTAAAAAAATTTAAAAAACAGAAACCGTAATTTTGCCGATTTTTACTATTTTGTTAAAATATAATATTGAACTATAGATAGGTATAAAGTTTAATTTTTTTTATTGTCAAATACCAATTATTATCTGACACAATTATTTCTGTTCCAACATACTTTCAGATTATTTATTAAAGATAGACTAAGTAGTTAATGGTCAATTAGAAATTATTACAGTATTGAGTTGTCTTTTATCGATACAATATTATTATGGCAACTTTCAAGTACGTACAGCATTTTAAAAAAATTGATTCAAACACAAACAGATGCTAAGTATGTTTTAAAAATGTTAAAGGAACTGTACATGTCAAATATGAAAATAATACAACTTTCAAATGTTATCATATTTTAATACTATATTACTTATAAGGATACTCGATATTATGATTATTATGTAATACCATTAATTATAGAATAGACTGTTCTTAAATCAATGGTAATACTATGTATAAGATTTATGTTATAAAATCTCTGTTCACAAATTATAGTACGAAAGAAAATATTTATTATATATCAAATGATAAATATTACATTTTATCAATATCAATTTTTTTTTCATTTTAGCCTATCCCTATCGTCGACCATCATGAGGTAAATAAAACTAATATACAAATATAATTAAATTAAATATATAAATTCTTATTGGTGACTTTAAAATTGTTCGCTTCTTAAGGCACGCATAAATTGCTCCTTTTGACACCCTTTCTTAGCACGGCACTGCGTATTATAGTTTATACTTACAGTCAGGGCCAGATTAGGTAAATTCAGCCCACCGATATTTTAATTTTTTACCCGCCCTTCTAATAAATTTTATCTGTTAAACTGTTACCTACTACCTAAGTTGTATTAAATATTAATAAAAATTTTAAAATTAATTATTTATTATAAAAATTTTTCTATGAATTTGTTTAACGGTCCACCGAGATTTTTTCTGCAACTCGTTTGGTCAATATGGGCCCGCTTAGTACATAAGGTCTATACAATGTATAATTCGGTGACCATGGATGTTCGGTGTAGTTATTGGAGAGCTAAACATATTAATTTCACAATGTTATTTTTGGTGCCCGAATGCAATAGCAATAAAGAAGTGTAATCAATGGGGTATTTAAGGATTTTTTGGGGGGGTGTCTAGACAAAATTCTTTCCTCTGAAAATATAATTATAGTTATTCGTTAATTTGTTATAACCTATAATATCATAATCATGTATTAGTACGAATAATTATATGATGATATGTAATGCAAGCAGCTTGTTTTAGGTACTTGGATCAAAAACTGTAAAATATATCTGTAAAACTATACTTATATTTATAGCATTATAGATGTATACATAAACGGAAATAGGGGGTGGCTTGGGGAGACTTAGTCTCTCTAAATTTTTGTAGAGGATATAACACATAAGTAAAAACTTTCAACATGAATTATATATAAAATATATCCAATACACTTTTACAACAAACATAATATTTTTATTTCATAAACATGATGCAATGTTCAAAGATTTTTATGCTCTTGATGCATATATAATATACAATTTTTATACTAAAATATTAACATATATAATAAATAATATGACAGAAAATATAAAATTTATTAAGTTAATTTGTTAATTAGTTCAACAATATGTTGATAAATATATATATATATATATGAGCATGTAAAAGTTTTGTTAGATTTGTTGCGTGCTAACCAGATTAACGTGATCCGATCAGAATGAATTTAGTTTAACTCAAATACTCAAATAATATAATGTTTATAAAATACAATTAAGTCAGAATAAAAGTATTCCAATTAAATAAAATTTGAGTCTTCTGAATTTTCCTGGTATTATTATTCCTTCTTTAGACTTTAGTCTTCCTGTTCACCCTTCTGTTAGTGTGTTTTAATCATATCCACCATCTGTTACAATTTTTGTAAACAGAATACACTATGTAGTCCATATTGCATCTCACAGTTAAAGATATAAATAAAGCCTATGTTTATTATATATTTAAATACACATTGACAATTCATGAAATTATACAATATCTTTTGTGTTATCTTATTTGAAGTGTTT
>JABCUB010000117.1:0-15691 GCA_013282895.1 Eriosoma lanigerum | reverse complement strand
GTGAAAATAATAATAATGATATAGAGAAGGTCATTCGAAGATAATGTCAAATTTGAAAATTTAACTCTAAAATTCGAAACAATTCATTTGATCTTAATAAATTAAAAACTTTTAATTCTCATTGAATATTCACGGCGTTTCCAATATATATTTTCTGAATGACACCTAAATAAGAGTATTTTTAGGATGAAGGCGACGAGACAGTTAGAACCCAAAAATGCTAATAAAAGAAAATTGTTGATGTCGCTGAAAGTCACATTATCCCTATTTTATATAATTTCTTTAATGTTTTAAATTCCCAAAAAATATGTGTCTACATGTCATTTTTTAGTAAATACGAGGGATATACAATAATAATTATAAATTTGTTTAGGGACTTTATGAATTTGGTGCTCATAGACGTCAATTTCTTAAATATGGCCCTGGGGCCAACTGAAAAATATTGTGTGGGGGAGGGGCAATTATAAACTACACCGACACTGAAACTTCGATAAATTCTTTTGAAATAATAAATATTATCATAGAAGAACAAGTGTTCAATATATAACCTACAGTAATCTTAGATAGAAATGTTAAAGTACCACTACCTCATTATTATTTGTACTTCCAGTAAGTGATAAAATAGAGTTATTTTGATTTGTAAAAGTATAACTCGCACTCGATGCCGGATCGATTTTTTTTGAAGGATGAAAGAGATTAATTTTTTTCTCCCCATCATTAACTAAAACTAGCTACAGTACAGATTAACTATAAACATGTGTGTGAAATGTAACAATATATTATATATGTGATCGGATATAATTATAGGGTATATAATATAGTGGAACACGCAAAACTAAACAATTCGATCGGTTTGAAATATTAATGGCTTAAGTTAAGAATAACTTAAATTAAAACTTTTTTGGGTAAAAACTATATTATATTTTTGAAGATTTAGCTATTTCTTTTTTATGTGCATACGTTTTAAACATAATTACTATATTTTAATATTACTTTTGGCTATGGAATAAATATATTTATTGATAAACAAAATTAATTCAAATTGACATTTGGTAATAATAAACTACGTTACAGATTACTTTTTGGTTAAGTCTTATTTGACATCACTCTTTTTAATTTTCAAACCGGTGTAACACATTTAATTGATGATAAAAATAAGAAAATCTATAGAAAAATTATATTTATTGAAAAAATATAGTGTTCTAATTATCTAATAAAAATTATTTTAAAAAATTAAATAAACGAAGAAAATTAGTGTAGTAATTTTAAAATGAACTATCGTATATCCCTTTGCTACCCGAATATTTCGGAGACATCGGTAGCGAGCGAAGCAACTAGTTAACTCAAAGGAAACATTTGAATTTAATTCCCAGTAATATAAAATAGCTCTATCTGTCACTGAAAACATGTACATCATAATAAAAAATATATTAATTTGAATTATAAATAATACACAAATATAAATAAGAATAATGAGGATTTGACAAATCAAGGAGAACTGATAAGGTAAGAACATTAAAAGTATGGCTAAATATATATAATATATAAACTGATAATAAAAGTAATGCTTATCTTAAAAATAATTGATAGTTGGTACCTAATTACTTACAATTATCATATATTTTTGTTTTTTCTATATAATAGTATATTATTAATATAAATTAAACTTAAATTTATAAAATATTTAATGGATTGATTAATTATTTTTCTGTCGCCACAAGTACCTAGTATATTTGATAGGTTGCAACATCTCCACTTTTACATTATTTCCTCCCACACACCACAGCACATCTAAGTTTATCCTATGTGATATGTAATTAGATTATTACAAACAAAATTGTATATGAATGTTAAGTAGTTTAAGCGATTAAGTGATTGCATTATGAATAGACAAAATCTTCATAGTTTGTGCTATATTGTATTTGTATGGGAGGTGTTATGATGTGCTGTAATGTAATATAATTAGTGACAGTGGAATGAATCAATAGCGGAATTGATGCTAGAGCCTATAAATTCAAACTACTCATGTAATCACGTATTACTGCTATCAATTGCTATTTATATTATTATATGAAAAGTCCAACTGTATATGACAGTATGTGTTATTACTCATTATAATTGTTCATTTTTATTACTACAAAATGTTTCAAAAAATTGCGTTTACATTCTTCGACAATAAACTAACGTTCAATGTAACATGCTTTATTAGAGAATTGAACTGAAGATTTTATTTATGCCAAAAATAATGATCTTACATATTATAGTAGGGTAAAAAGGCCGGTTCTGAGGCCCTCCCGAAAATCCTCCCGAATCCTCATTCACCACCCTGCCCTGCCATAAATCGCATGAAAAATCCCCCTCCCCCTCCCTACCCTGTCCCGCATTACATGAAAAAATCGTCATCCCCCTTCCCACCTTGCCATAAATCACACGAATATATATATATATATATATATATAGATATATCTATATATATCCTTTTACCACATACCCTACCCTACTCGTATGAAAATCCTCCTTCTACCTCTTTAACGCGTACCCCGCCCGCGTCACATGAACATCCGCCTTCTACGCATACCCGTGTGTTTGAAATACAATTACGATATATATATATACATGGAGATCCGTACGCCGTGCTATACATAGGGTTAAATATTAAATCACACTATATATATATATATAAGAATTTAATTTCGCTCTGTTTATCGTTATCTTATCTTAGATATTACAATTCTCGGAAATATTACGTCAAACGACATCTGTTTTACGATATCCCCGCACTAATCTCCACATTAAAAAAAAAAAAAATATATTCAACCTTTAACTTTTGTCCGTGCCATTTACTTTGATTACATATGAATTACTCGAGAAATTGAAGTTATTATCTGATAATTTTAACGATTTCCGTATATTCGTCACCGCACGGATATCAATTAGACCGCGGTTAAATAGTTTACCCCTGTCACTCGTTTGTTACACACGTGTGTCCTCTTATACCGTTTAGTTATTATTTTATTTTTGAAATTTATCAAAAACAACGAAACAATGGCCGGCAGTATCGCAGACAACGTCGACAACAATAAAAACGCGACACAGTCGAGTAAATATAATAATATTATACAACAACCCGGTGAACTTATAGACAGTTCCGTTTTCACATTGGATTTCACCGAGCGCAAATTTATTCACATCGGGCTGGACTCTGCGAACGCGTTTAACATCAGTATCCGTATAACCACTGCGACCCGTTATGTATGTATATCCAGAGACTTACTACGTCGCATTTACTCGATGATGGGATACATTCTATCGATAATATCCGACCAGCCGGTGAAAAGTAGGGAAAGACTATTTTTAAAAGATGAGAGGATCACATTATGCAAGACGGCGTATCGCGGTGAAAATTATTTGGCTCTCGACTCACATCTCGAATACGGCTGCCGCGTGCTACTATCCCGGCACAATCTGCTTACACTACAAAGCATGGAGTCGTGTATTAATGAAACAATAACGAGAAAAATGTCCATCACCCGAGCGTTGGTGGTGAATCAACTTGAAAGGATTGCAGTGTACCTAAAATCAGATTTTACCGTACAGAAAACATGTAGTGTGTCGGAAATCGAAACAGTCTTGCTGGGAATTCACCCAGACTTTTTTATAATGCACACGCCTATGGATATAATGGAGCCGCGTTATATAATTCAAATTATAACGTATGCACGTACACAATTGGCACAGAGTTGGTTGAAAAAACTGAACGAGCCGATAACAACAGCAGAGGTATTAATAAGAATAATAATAATAATAATAATAAAATAATATATTTAATTTTTATCATTTATTTTTTGTTATAGATTACCGACACATTCAATATGACTACGGCGGCGGCGGAGGCGGCAGCGGGTATTGACGAAAATGACGGTCCATCGTATTTCAATTACGTAAACTATTAATGTATATAGCATACATATACCAGGATTAAGCGAAATGTTTCAAAGACATCTGCTGTTGCTACTGTATAGTAATGCAGACCGACGATAAGGAGTAAGAGGAGGGGGAGGGGAGCAGTAAAAATAAGATTAATAATAATAATAATAAAAAATATAATATTTTGTTTTCTGTATAAAATTATTTTATTATTATAACAAGATGACAATAATAATTGTAAAAAATAAATTAATATCGTATTAATTATAATAATTTTTTTTTTTTGTACATTTTTTTAAAAATATTGTGCAAGCAAAAATAAAAAAAATCTTTATTATTTTAATCTAAACCAATTTTTGTATTTATTTATTTATAATATTAAGGTTTATATACAATATTAAATTTTCCTAACATCTCTCGTAAACGGGTTGTATTGTATGACCCGATCGTGTATGACCAGGCAGTATGCGGCAATGTTGGCCGGAAAATTATTTTCCGCCTCGAATTCAATCCTTAGATCCACACTAGACGTCTTTGCATCATCGTTTTGTCGCGAACAGTCTATACAAATAAACGGACCGAGCTCTTTATATTTTTCACGCGTTAAATACGGCTGAGCAATCAAACGTTCGTAGTAGTATTTTTGAAAATCCACATAATTCTGATAAAACATTGTATACATGTTTTTATCAAAACTCTCGTTAAAGTTCTCGTACGGATATTCTAAAGAATTTATATACGCTTTAACGTTTGTCAGCGAACACGTATCATAATTTGAGGTATACCCCTGCTCGACCGTACCGACGTTGTTCGTAAGAAAACCGATTATTAGGCATCTAGGGTTTTCCACCTGCGAGCAAGTCTTGACCATCCAAGAATGTTTTTTCGTTTGTGGCACGTTAGGATACTCGCATAGTTCCCAATTTCTAAACGCACAACTTATCATTTTTTTACTGTCGATGACTTTCAACAACTTCAATCTCTCTCGATCGTTCACCTTGACCACGGGGACTTTCCACACGACTTTTGTTAATTCTACGCGAACTTTTTTTAATTTTGTTTTCATCGATTCCGTATCCACGTTCTCGTTTGCGACAGTAGAAAAATGTAAACAACTTAAATCACTCATATTTCTATTCAAAACCAATTGCTGACTGCAATTAATCAGAATCCGATTGTAATCTTCGCAAAACCCGAAAACATGTTTTAACGGAATGCATCCGCTAAACGATCCGTCTTTTACGAAATTTTTGTTTGAATTTACGTCATCCCACGCGGCGTTTTGTAAAAAATTCACATCTGCAGGCGTATACGAGCAATATCCTTTCATCGCACTAGTAATACCGGGTTTTTTAACCCTTTGTACTTCTACAGAATTTATTTCGTATTTCATTTCATTAAAAAAATTTGTTAAAGCGTTATGAGCGAGCGATATTTCACTCAACATATCCGATGGTTTTACTATTTTTCCTTCTATATAGATAAAACTTTCGCTCGGTATTGTGTACGCATCTCTGTTTTGTATAGCGATTCTTATCTCGTCACCGTTGTTCAAGGCACTGGTGGAAAACGGTAGAAAAGAGTGTACAAACATTTCTTGAATAGACGATTCGTTTACATAGGACGCGTTCACGTCTAAAAAAGACTTGTCCATGCTCGTAATAATAATATTAAACCGGTGTAATACCACCGGTACCGGCAGCTCTATTAGCAAATAGTCGTAAAAATTCACGGTTTTCCGCAGTCAAAGTATTTCCACTATTAGCACGATTAAACGATGACAGTGGTAGTGTACGCTTGTCGGTAGTTCTCACTTTAATGCGCGAGTCGTTCCGACTCCATCTGTATTTATCCAAGTTAAATTTTTATCCCATTTTCTTTAATCAACAACCTCACGTTCACAGTCTCTCCGCGAAAATTAATTAATTTTCCGTTCTGATCTTTCAACCACACCTTAAGATAGTCTATAGTATTCGTTTTGAGTTTATAGAACACGCAGTACTTGGGTACTTCGACTATTTTATAACCCGGTGCAACTTCAGGATAGAATTCATGTATCGTATGTGACTGTTCGCCGTTTTCGAATGAACCTAAAACCAAATTACATTCGACTTTTATACAATTGACTGGCGTAATTTTCACCAATGTATCCGATTCGTGTAACACGTTGGCAGGCAAAACACGTTTTTTAAATCCCAATATCGGTGCAATACTATTATTAACGTCAAAGTTAATCGTACGACTACAACGTAACGTACACTTTAACGAACTAGCGTTCGTACCAAGATTGGAATATCCGATATTTTCGTTCGCACTCAACAGTTCGCGTATTTTCGTTTCCAACATGAATAACTCATAACATCCGGTTGGAATTTGAATTAGTGCGGTATTTCCCTTATCGTCGATGTTAATACCTAAGGTATTACAACTAGTTTCGATGTTTGGTATAGAATTATAAGTCTGTACACTTAATAGTCCTATTTCCGATTTTTCGCTCACTTCTACGGGTGGAAATAAATAACAATCCAATTCGGACGAGTTTCCACTCAACGAAAATGTCTGTGACGTCATACTGTAGTTTTTCCACACAAAAAATTCAAACAGAGATGTCCGCAGTTAAAAGTACCATACGCTTGCTGTCTCTCGTAATTATACTCGATATCACATCCTTTTAAATATTTCTGTAACCGTAGCGGCGGCGGCAGGTTTCCGAAACTATCGTAATAATACACTAGTTAACCGATTTTTCTATAACAAACCCAATGCATACCCGAATTTTTCTCAACGTCCAGATTAACGACTGCAGCCTCGTAGACTGACGGTGGTGTAACGGGCAACTTGTCCATACAATAGACACCTCTAAAATGTGGTATTTTCATAAGTTTTGCGTATTTTTTAATCTCGAAATCGAACAAGGCACGATTGGGCAGAACTAGTTTTTTGTTTTCCTGTTCACTTTCCGTTTGATTTTCCGCGTTGCCCGTTTGATTTTACGCGTTTTCTTATTTTTTTCACAGACATCAGCCCCAGATTTAACAATTTTATATGATCCACCCTTGTACGGGTGTAAGTACAGTCCTTTACCTAAATGTACACGTGTACCCGCATCAGAATGGATTTCTCTAATAGTTTTCACAATATTACCGACACCGCCGACTAACGTGCCCAACGCGGAGAGACCGACAAATACCGGAATTAACGGTAAAGCTCCACCAGTCTTCGGTATCTTAATCACTCTCGGTTTAGCAACAATTTTATTTTTTCGAACGTACTGTTTCGCCGCAATAACACCGTGACTAATTAATTTATTCAAATTCGGCTGTGTTTGTCCGCGGCACGCGTTTATAGATTTTTTTACAGCTTTTCTAGCCACGCCAACAATACGGTTAAACCCACAGCCGCCACCTATTTTTTGTTTGATTTTCATACCCGTAGTGACAAGCCACGATGCCGCCTTTTCTTTAAAATTCGCGTCTTTCGCACGAACCCTTTCCCAAGCACGATTTTCCAATATCCGATCTGCTTTAGCACGTTCCGTGAGTGAATTATTCTTATCGTACGCGATGTCGTGCTCTCTACAAGCAGAGCCTAGACCGTTTATTCCCGTCTGACCTAGTGCCAATCGCTTTTCCAACTTGGTACCCGGTCCACAAAATTGATAATTAGGTAAACTATTTATTAACGTGTTCAATAGATTTCCACCATTATTGGTCTGAGTTCGTTGACGCGTAGACATTATATGAACACGTATACAGTACATCAACCGTATTTATATAATGCGATTCGTTGAACAAGAGAAAAAACTCGAGGTTACCAACACAGATCTGTCAACGACCGATTGTACGGGGAAAAAATCGAGACACGGGTCACTGTTTCCAAACACCGTTTGAGCTTTGATAGTCGGTCCGTCTTCGTGCGGTAAAACTAATCTCGTTTTTACACTTTTAACACACGAGAATGGAATTAAATTTGAAAACGTTTACATTTATTCCAAAACCCTCGATCAAGCTAAATATGTTATGCTAGAAGAAATTTTAAGTGAAGTACGAGACGTGAATTTATTTAAATTTCATGATAATGATACGGTATTACCACCAGAGAAAGCAAAAAACTATATATTTTTCGACGACATAATAATGGAAAATCAAAATATAGTACGCGCGTATTTCTCGCGCGGTAGACACAATCAAATAGACGTGTGTTATTTGGCTCAATCTTATTCGCGTGTACCCAAACAATTGATTCGTGATAACGCTAATTTTTTTGTTCTATTCAAACAAGACGAAATTAATTTAAAACATGTATACGACGAACATTGTTCGGGCGATATAAAATATTCAGAATTTAAAGACTTAGAATCTTAGAACCTAACCTCCGACCCAATTCTGCTGATGATAAATATTGTCCTATACCGACCGGACATGAATACATCTGTGAGTGTGTGTTATTTAATCAACTAGGATATAAATCGAACAATTGTACTTTATTACGGGTGGACCATGTCCAGACATCTGCCGGCGGATGACTTTACGTGGTATGAACCTAATCTAACTACATGGCTTACATCCTTATCAGCATCGGAATACTCGGTTTTGACTCTGGACCACCCGTAAAGATTATTGACTAAAATTATAAGATAAAAAATAAAAATAAACATCACAAAATGTACTCGAAAATAAATGAATAGTATATAGGGGTGGGGGTAAGCAAGAACCCTGATAACGTATAAACAACATGCTGTAGCATATAAATACAGGCCACTAGACGGTTTTATATTCAGTGTGTTTTATAAAAATTCGTACATCAAATATATTTATTATTTTCTGATTTTTTTTAAAAATTTAACAATGAATAACGCCACAGAGAACTTTTTCGAGGATATGTTTGAGTGTTCGCAGATTATAAGAACACCAGCACCGACACCAGTAAGTTATTTATTAATAACAGTTTATTTTATGAATAAATATTTTACTTATTTATTTTGTCTTTTTAGAAAACTACTACAATGACAAAAATTGAGAAGTTGCAAGCTCGGATTGAAAAAGTACCGCAAAATAGTAGAATACATCAGAAGTCAAGATTTGCAATGTAAGTACATAAACTACTTAAAATATATTTTATAAAAAGACATACATTTAAATTAAAATTGTATAACTTAATCGATAATTATCGATTATCACTTTATTCTTTCTATTTTATTCAATGATTATAAAATAATGACAATTATTATTTTAAAAATCTAAAACATATATATTTACTCGAATATTTATTATTATTATTTTATTTTCTAGTAACATATTAAATAAACTCCAAATGCAGATGAGACCAATGAGCTATAAATCAATGAGTGAGTTGAATGTAGGGGTAAAATACCCTGTATTATCATTTTCTCCCAAAGAAACAATGTACGGAAGATCGATCAGTTGCATTCTAAACGATAACGGCGGAAAAACAAGTGTATTCCTACCCAAATATTTCCAACTGACCGACGAGGAGTGCAAAGAGTATAATTTGGAGGATATTGCTTTAATTTATAATGGCAAAAAAAAAAACACCTTTATGGTAAATTTTGTCTAACGATAACTATATTTTTGTTTTTTTAATATAATAATTTTTTATATAATAAATTAATTTATAATAATAATTATTATTATTATTATTATTTTTCCTTTTTCCTATTAATTAATAGTTCAAAATAATATTTATCATCTAAATTAGATAATAATACAAAATAAAATATAACTTTATAAAAGGTTGTATATTGAGTGTGTATAGAGACTATTGTCTCTATTAAAATAATTAAATCAATACGCTTGCTATTAAAAAACTGTTTGCATTATTTTTATAACATAATAACACAATAAAACATAAAACAAATACAAAAAAAAAAAGAATATGTATATTTAAATAATATAGTTACGTTTCAAAGGTCTTATAGTGACCGTGTGCTAACGTATCGATTTGATTGTCTAAAACAATACGCTTATCATCAAAACGATTAAATGTTAACTTCATAGTTTTGATGGTCTTCAGCTGATGTTTAAACGATCGAATCGATACATTATCCCTATAAGCAGAATAATTATTTGGAATAATTGATGAAAGAGAATGCTCGCCGTTATCATTATCGTCTTCGACATTATCTTCTACCTCGTTGACGTCTTCAAACAAACACTGCTTGTGTTCGTCAAACGTCATGTGGTTTTTGACGACGTGCCAACGTATCCCCTTGGCTTTAATCGTCTCCGAATCTTCGACGATGAAGGCGTACGACTTCGCGCGGAGTGCGACGAATTCGTACATTGTTCTACCATCCGTTTCGTCGGAGAAGAAGCCGGGGATTTTTTTACGGTCGACTATATAGCACGGATGGTCTCTAGGTAAATTGGCCGTGTCCATTCGATTCAATAGGTTTAGACTCTCGGCCAAGTCCTTGTAAAAATCATCAGTTCTTATGTTATATACAAGCGAGTCTGAAATAATTTTTTATTAATTTAAAAAAAAAAAAAAAAAAAAAAAACTAACAGGTATCCGTATACATTAAACGAGCGGCATCTTTGTAATGTCGTCTTATTATAAACCGTAATGATACTCATACATCAGTGCCTTACTCAACTCTAGTACTGTGAAACCGATATAAATAGGTTTACAGAAATCTATTATTTTATTATGCAAAGACACTGCTACGAGATTCTCATCATAAGACGTACAGTACTTGAAGGTGGGTCGATTAATAAGCTTGGACAATCTTCGCGGACATGAAACGAGTTCGATTTTAATACGTTTTCGCATCGATTCCATAGTTTTTCCTATAATAATAATAATAATAATAATATAATATAATTACACGTAAATGATTTATATAACATACCGAACACCGCGTTATTCATCAACTTGTAGAAATCTTTTTCAAACTCATTTGTCGCATTCTTTCTCATTTCCGTATTCAAACCGATATAGGACGCTAACCACGGCGATTGATTAAATTCCAAAATTCTGTGAACCTATTTTCGAAAAAAATATTTGATATTCATATAAAATAATATATATTTTGTAAATAAGGTATGTACTTTATCAACGATCAGACCGCGGGCCATGGCTTGTTTTAAATTTACGTAATGAATGACGTATCTCGTTTTCGTCTCAAACGTGGCCATCAGTTTGCGAACGGATGAACCACGCGGTATACTGGCGTGCGGCAGGAAGGGTAAATCATTATGTTCATCGTGCAGACTTTGCGGGTAAGAAATATCGACATCGAATATTCTACCGATCTCGTCCGTTCCCTTCATCCGATCGATATCGGATAATGCGTCATCGAAATTTCCCTCGTATCACGTAAAGTCACCCGTCGGCAGATGTCTGGACATGGCCCACCCGTATAGATTATTGCCTAAAATTAAAAAAAAAAAAAAAATAATAATAATATAAACTCTATACGATATAATAATATGATAAATATTACAGTCTTGATAGATTAGCCACGTTTTCGGTTTTGTACAATCAAATCCGGGTGTCCGTTCGTTGTTGGCCCACGCGTACCGCATGCTCGCTTGTACCAACCCCCCCGCGTATACCACTCTCTACCATCAACAACATGTCGTAATCTGTTATCAGCTGTAGTTTGACCGACGTGTACTTCAGCATACAATCGAAACTGAACCCGGGCGCGGTATAATAATACGCCGGGTCCAGATTGTACGTTGATATACAAATATCTCGAAAATTCTCGAACACGTCGGCCAATAAAAGTACATCTATTTTCAAATATAGATCACTATAATCGCCGAGTGTAAGACAATTAAAGTGATCCCATACTGATTGTGCGTGTTCATAATCCGCCGCCGATATATTCGACTCTGTCAGCGCGCTATAAAATTCAGTTATCTCCGGCAGGGACGTCTCGGTCAATTTGTCCCAGCTGTCGGTATATTCGTACGGATAAACACCTTTCCGGGTGACTAAATGCATATCCGTAGACGAAAACACCTTGGCGACTTCGCGGAATTTTGCAAAATCGGGCGTTATGAGATTGTTTGCTAATGTGGCCAAACTGGACGCCATAAACCGACAGGTATCGATAAACCTAATAGAAAAGTCATTACTCACGTACTTTGAGAACGATATAAAATTTTCCTCACTATTAGGAATAACCGATATCCTGTGTGTGTCGTGACCCAGATGGAGGATAACAAAATGCGTATCGTATTTCGACAGATTATGTAGGAAACAGGGGACGAATTTCGGTGTTTTAAGTTTTAAATTGCATGTGTTGCACAGAGTTTTAAGAAATCTACCGGATAGATGATCGTGATGTGCGGTTTTGCAATTAGTCTCAGTGAAAACCGAATAGCATAAATCGCACACAGTTTTATCTCTGTGCGTGCAAAGTTCGTTCTCGTCCATCATAATCGCGACGTTTGTCGATTTTAACAGCATGCGGATTTTATTAACCATCTCGGTGACGGCCAGGACAAATTGCTCGCCCACGGGCCAGGAAGTTTCCGATCCGCGAAAAATTACAGGAGACTGTGGGATTCCGAACTGACGGATTAATTCCACTGGTACGGTGTCCGCAGCTTTCACTATAAACCCATAGCTCATAGGTTGGTGCGAATGAAAAGCCGTGGTATTTGCACCACGCTGTTCAGCTATATTCACGAGGAGGGCCTCGAAATCGGCGTAAATAACGAACGGTAACCGCTGCGTTTTACACCACGCTTCGAATTCGAGTGTAGCCCCCTCTTCCGGCATAACAGGGAGTATAGGTTTGTGCGCGTCGCATATTTTCACGTGTTCGTCCAGCGCAGCCTTACCGTGTAATTTATTTTTCCTAGGTCTATCATCGAAATTGGTAAAACACCGCTTACAGAACAAATTTCTATGATCATGCGAGTTTTTCTGTGAGCTAACGAGACGGGAAAAATTCGAAATGTACGTGTAATGATTTTTACTACCCGTAAGATCGTGGATGAAAAGCAGATCGAAATGATTCGTCTTTTCCTCTTCCGCGACTCTAAGCGGGTACACGACGTGTTTCGAAGAATTTACGTCCTTACTACGTTTTAATCCGTATACGTTCACGGACGTACCCGGATTACAACGTTCAAACAAATTAATTTCCGACACGGGCGTCGGGACCGTCAAGGTAGAAAAATCATAACGGTACTCTTCGTTCCGGTAATTTTCCTCGACTCGTTTGCAATGGTTACGTTGAACGTGTTTCGCCAAAATCGCCCACTTAAAACACTGATGGTCTATATTTTGCGGATTTATGGTAGCCTTTTTATTGGAAATACTCGCCGGCAATGGTAAATACGACGAACCACCTACGGGTGTATACTCGTACACGCCCAAAAGCAGCCCGTCGATACGCGATAAGGTGAACCCGCTACCTTTACCCGCTTAAACGTCTTCCTCGGCGAGGAGAATGGCAAAATCTTGATCGACCGCAGACTCTATATCGTTGTTTTCGAAAATTTCGCAAGAACATGTTTTAAACGACCTGTTCTCCATAGACGTTTCAACGTTCGGTAGCGAATATGTGGCCTCTAATTTAAGATTGTACTTAATCGGATGAATACGTACGCTTTCACGCAATTTTGTCACCAATTCGGACTTTATTGAATGAAGAAACACATTGTAACTTTGAATACGGTCTACGTTTTTTCTATAATACCAAACAACAGCGCGTCTATGCGAAGAATCGATTTCAATAAAACCCGACGTATTTACCGATTGTACTCGTACCACTTTCGCTCTCCTCGTGTTATTATTTTTCATTGTATTTATATTTTTTCATTTACGCGGGGTCACATTGGAAGCAGCAGGTATGTGAACACTAGTAGCGACGGTAGCGGCGGCGGCGGCGCTGACAGAGGGAACAATAGGTGAGGTGATGGCTGTTGTGAGAGGTAAGGTATACGCTTGACCAAGGGTCGATTGGTTTGGCACGTGCCTGAGACCTAATGTGAAATTAATATTAATATTATTCTATTGTAAATGAATGAATATAATAAATATCTACCCAAATTATGTACATCGTTCATGGCATGACGGTATTCCGGGGTATATTTAGTAATTCCTATAATAATAATAAAAGATAGATTTTTCACGGTTCTTACAGTATCATAACATATAAGAATAAAAGTAAATGTTTACGTACCATGATTTTCGCGAACGTGCCTTATGAGATTATCTCTTCTGGTGAAGACAGATGTGGTGATGATGTCTGCGGGACACAATCCGCAGGTAAATGATGTTGATCTCGCGTGCGATTTTCTATGTCTAAGCATATTGCTTTTCGTGGTAAATTTTTTTTCACACGTATCGCAGTCGAACATTTTTAATTTTTAAAATTTTAAAATTTTTGATAAAACAAGTTAAAAATAATAAAAAAAATATAAAAATGTCTATAATAATGTCTTAATATCGGAACGGTGTGGTACAAGTTCGATACACGAGCGCTGGAGACATAATGATTTCAAGCAATATTATATTGAATGTAACAATATTATGTTTTTCGAGATTAGTACGGTGTTATCGTAAAACAGATGTCGTTTGACCTAATATTTCCGAGAATTGTAATATCTAAGATAAGATAACGATAAACAGAGCGAAATTAAATTCTTATATATATATATATATAGTGTGATTTAATATTTAACCCTATGTATAGCACGGCGTACGGATCTCCATGTATATATATATATCGTAATTGTATTTCAAACACACGGGTATGCGTAGAAGGCGGATGTTCATGTGACGCGGGCGGGGTACGCGTTAAAGAGGTAGAAGGAGGATTTTCATACGAGTAGGGTAGGGTATGTGGTAAAAGGATATATATAGATATATCTATATATATATATATATATATATATTCGTGTGATTTATGGCAAGGTGGGAAGGGGGATGACGATTTTTTCATGTAATGCGGGACAGGGTAGGGAGGGGGAGGGGGATTTTTCATGCGATTTATGGCAGGGCAGGGTGGTGAATGAGGATTCGGGAGGATTTTCGGGAGGGCCTCAGAACCGGCCTTTTGTACCTACTTATTATTAGTCTAATGTTACTATCTAATTCTATATAGAACAATTTTGTTTCACTTGTATATATTCATACATCGACCATATTTAATTATTTACATGTAAAATAGGAAAATTTTGATATTTATCTATTGAAAATATATGAACTTACCTCCACAATTAATTAAATATTTCAAACAATCTTTATGTTCTGTATTACCTGAAAAAAAATAACATTAACCAACTATAAAATGTAACAATATAAATTTATTTTTATTCAACTATTTATACGATAAATTGCAATTTATATATTTTAACCCAGAGTTTCCAAAACAACCTGACAACATATTGACTGGGTGTTAGGTCAGTATTTAAGAATATTAGATCCCAGAGCAATATAAAAAAAACGCTCGTTGTAATACACATACAAATTAAATGATGTACCAAGTACTAAATCCAAAATTCAACATAAGAGTGGTTTCGTAAGAAATACTATGTGTCCGGTCACTAGTGCCTGGGCCTTGGTACGTTCAGACGAAGTTGTATCTTCCATAATTATCATATTATGAAAGTCATAAATTATCAACGACCAAATACTAGAGGATGAACACAATGTTACAAATAAAAGTATATATATATTATAAATAATGTATATAATAATTAAAAATAATAAGAAAACGATATTATAATCTGAACGAAGTGAACTTTATCTTTACAAGTAGAAATTCTCCTCGGAAGAA
>JABCUB010000116.1:0-15692 GCA_013282895.1 Eriosoma lanigerum | reverse complement strand
GTGAAAATAATAATAATGATATAGAGAAGGTCATTCGAAGATAATGTCAAATTTGAAAATTTAACTCTAAAATTCGAAACAATTCATTTGATCTTAATAAATTAAAAACTTTTAATTCTCATTGAATATTCACGGCGTTTCCAATATATATTTTCTGAATGACACCTAAATAAGAGTATTTTTAGGATGAAGGCGACGAGACAGTTAGAACCCAAAAATGCTAATAAAAGAAAATTGTTGATGTCGCTGAAAGTCACATTATCCCTATTTTATATAATTTCTTTAATGTTTTAAATTCCCAAAAAATATGTGTCTACATGTCATTTTTTAGTAAATACGAGGGATATACAATAATAATTATAAATTTGTTTAGGGACTTTATGAATTTGGTGCTCATAGACGTCAATTTCTTAAATATGGCCCTGGGGCCAACTGAAAAATATTGTGTGGGGGAGGGGCAATTATAAACTACACCGACACTGAAACTTCGATAAATTCTTTTGAAATAATAAATATTATCATAGAAGAACAAGTGTTCAATATATAACCTACAGTAATCTTAGATAGAAATGTTAAAGTACCACTACCTCATTATTATTTGTACTTCCAGTAAGTGATAAAATAGAGTTATTTTGATTTGTAAAAGTATAACTCGCACTCGATGCCGGATCGATTTTTTTTGAAGGATGAAAGAGATTAATTTTTTTCTCCCCATCATTAACTAAAACTAGCTACAGTACAGATTAACTATAAACATGTGTGTGAAATGTAACAATATATTATATATGTGATCGGATATAATTATAGGGTATATAATATAGTGGAACACGCAAAACTAAACAATTCGATCGGTTTGAAATATTAATGGCTTAAGTTAAGAATAACTTAAATTAAAACTTTTTTGGGTAAAAACTATATTATATTTTTGAAGATTTAGCTATTTCTTTTTTATGTGCATACGTTTTAAACATAATTACTATATTTTAATATTACTTTTGGCTATGGAATAAATATATTTATTGATAAACAAAATTAATTCAAATTGACATTTGGTAATAATAAACTACGTTACAGATTACTTTTTGGTTAAGTCTTATTTGACATCACTCTTTTTAATTTTCAAACCGGTGTAACACATTTAATTGATGATAAAAATAAGAAAATCTATAGAAAAATTATATTTATTGAAAAAATATAGTGTTCTAATTATCTAATAAAAATTATTTTAAAAAATTAAATAAACGAAGAAAATTAGTGTAGTAATTTTAAAATGAACTATCGTATATCCCTTTGCTACCCGAATATTTCGGAGACATCGGTAGCGAGCGAAGCAACTAGTTAACTCAAAGGAAACATTTGAATTTAATTCCCAGTAATATAAAATAGCTCTATCTGTCACTGAAAACATGTACATCATAATAAAAAATATATTAATTTGAATTATAAATAATACACAAATATAAATAAGAATAATGAGGATTTGACAAATCAAGGAGAACTGATAAGGTAAGAACATTAAAAGTATGGCTAAATATATATAATATATAAACTGATAATAAAAGTAATGCTTATCTTAAAAATAATTGATAGTTGGTACCTAATTACTTACAATTATCATATATTTTTGTTTTTTCTATATAATAGTATATTATTAATATAAATTAAACTTAAATTTATAAAATATTTAATGGATTGATTAATTATTTTTCTGTCGCCACAAGTACCTAGTATATTTGATAGGTTGCAACATCTCCACTTTTACATTATTTCCTCCCACACACCACAGCACATCTAAGTTTATCCTATGTGATATGTAATTAGATTATTACAAACAAAATTGTATATGAATGTTAAGTAGTTTAAGCGATTAAGTGATTGCATTATGAATAGACAAAATCTTCATAGTTTGTGCTATATTGTATTTGTATGGGAGGTGTTATGATGTGCTGTAATGTAATATAATTAGTGACAGTGGAATGAATCAATAGCGGAATTGATGCTAGAGCCTATAAATTCAAACTACTCATGTAATCACGTATTACTGCTATCAATTGCTATTTATATTATTATATGAAAAGTCCAACTGTATATGACAGTATGTGTTATTACTCATTATAATTGTTCATTTTTATTACTACAAAATGTTTCAAAAAATTGCGTTTACATTCTTCGACAATAAACTAACGTTCAATGTAACATGCTTTATTAGAGAATTGAACTGAAGATTTTATTTATGCCAAAAATAATGATCTTACATATTATAGTAGGGTAAAAAGGCCGGTTCTGAGGCCCTCCCGAAAATCCTCCCGAATCCTCATTCACCACCCTGCCCTGCCATAAATCGCATGAAAAATCCCCCTCCCCCTCCCTACCCTGTCCCGCATTACATGAAAAAATCGTCATCCCCCTTCCCACCTTGCCATAAATCACACGAATATATATATATATATATATATATAGATATATCTATATATATCCTTTTACCACATACCCTACCCTACTCGTATGAAAATCCTCCTTCTACCTCTTTAACGCGTACCCCGCCCGCGTCACATGAACATCCGCCTTCTACGCATACCCGTGTGTTTGAAATACAATTACGATATATATATATACATGGAGATCCGTACGCCGTGCTATACATAGGGTTAAATATTAAATCACACTATATATATATATATATAAGAATTTAATTTCGCTCTGTTTATCGTTATCTTATCTTAGATATTACAATTCTCGGAAATATTACGTCAAACGACATCTGTTTTACGATATCCCCGCACTAATCTCCACATTAAAAAAAAAAAAAATATATTCAACCTTTAACTTTTGTCCGTGCCATTTACTTTGATTACATATGAATTACTCGAGAAATTGAAGTTATTATCTGATAATTTTAACGATTTCCGTATATTCGTCACCGCACGGATATCAATTAGACCGCGGTTAAATAGTTTACCCCTGTCACTCGTTTGTTACACACGTGTGTCCTCTTATACCGTTTAGTTATTATTTTATTTTTGAAATTTATCAAAAACAACGAAACAATGGCCGGCAGTATCGCAGACAACGTCGACAACAATAAAAACGCGACACAGTCGAGTAAATATAATAATATTATACAACAACCCGGTGAACTTATAGACAGTTCCGTTTTCACATTGGATTTCACCGAGCGCAAATTTATTCACATCGGGCTGGACTCTGCGAACGCGTTTAACATCAGTATCCGTATAACCACTGCGACCCGTTATGTATGTATATCCAGAGACTTACTACGTCGCATTTACTCGATGATGGGATACATTCTATCGATAATATCCGACCAGCCGGTGAAAAGTAGGGAAAGACTATTTTTAAAAGATGAGAGGATCACATTATGCAAGACGGCGTATCGCGGTGAAAATTATTTGGCTCTCGACTCACATCTCGAATACGGCTGCCGCGTGCTACTATCCCGGCACAATCTGCTTACACTACAAAGCATGGAGTCGTGTATTAATGAAACAATAACGAGAAAAATGTCCATCACCCGAGCGTTGGTGGTGAATCAACTTGAAAGGATTGCAGTGTACCTAAAATCAGATTTTACCGTACAGAAAACATGTAGTGTGTCGGAAATCGAAACAGTCTTGCTGGGAATTCACCCAGACTTTTTTATAATGCACACGCCTATGGATATAATGGAGCCGCGTTATATAATTCAAATTATAACGTATGCACGTACACAATTGGCACAGAGTTGGTTGAAAAAACTGAACGAGCCGATAACAACAGCAGAGGTATTAATAAGAATAATAATAATAATAATAATAAAATAATATATTTAATTTTTATCATTTATTTTTTGTTATAGATTACCGACACATTCAATATGACTACGGCGGCGGCGGAGGCGGCAGCGGGTATTGACGAAAATGACGGTCCATCGTATTTCAATTACGTAAACTATTAATGTATATAGCATACATATACCAGGATTAAGCGAAATGTTTCAAAGACATCTGCTGTTGCTACTGTATAGTAATGCAGACCGACGATAAGGAGTAAGAGGAGGGGGAGGGGAGCAGTAAAAAATAAGATTAATAATAATAATAATAAAAAATATAATATTTTGTTTTCTGTATAAAATTATTTTATTATTATAACAAGATGACAATAATAATTGTAAAAAATAAATTAATATCGTATTAATTATAATAATTTTTTTTTTTTGTACATTTTTTTAAAAATATTGTGCAAGCAAAAATAAAAAAAATCTTTATTATTTTAATCTAAACCAATTTTTGTATTTATTTATTTATAATATTAAGGTTTATATACAATATTAAATTTTCCTAACATCTCTCGTAAACGGGTTGTATTGTATGACCCGATCGTGTATGACCAGGCAGTATGCGGCAATGTTGGCCGGAAAATTATTTTCCGCCTCGAATTCAATCCTTAGATCCACACTAGACGTCTTTGCATCATCGTTTTGTCGCGAACAGTCTATACAAATAAACGGACCGAGCTCTTTATATTTTTCACGCGTTAAATACGGCTGAGCAATCAAACGTTCGTAGTAGTATTTTTGAAAATCCACATAATTCTGATAAAACATTGTATACATGTTTTTATCAAAACTCTCGTTAAAGTTCTCGTACGGATATTCTAAAGAATTTATATACGCTTTAACGTTTGTCAGCGAACACGTATCATAATTTGAGGTATACCCCTGCTCGACCGTACCGACGTTGTTCGTAAGAAAACCGATTATTAGGCATCTAGGGTTTTCCACCTGCGAGCAAGTCTTGACCATCCAAGAATGTTTTTTCGTTTGTGGCACGTTAGGATACTCGCATAGTTCCCAATTTCTAAACGCACAACTTATCATTTTTTTACTGTCGATGACTTTCAACAACTTCAATCTCTCTCGATCGTTCACCTTGACCACGGGGACTTTCCACACGACTTTTGTTAATTCTACGCGAACTTTTTTTAATTTTGTTTTCATCGATTCCGTATCCACGTTCTCGTTTGCGACAGTAGAAAAATGTAAACAACTTAAATCACTCATATTTCTATTCAAAACCAATTGCTGACTGCAATTAATCAGAATCCGATTGTAATCTTCGCAAAACCCGAAAACATGTTTTAACGGAATGCATCCGCTAAACGATCCGTCTTTTACGAAATTTTTGTTTGAATTTACGTCATCCCACGCGGCGTTTTGTAAAAAATTCACATCTGCAGGCGTATACGAGCAATATCCTTTCATCGCACTAGTAATACCGGGTTTTTTAACCCTTTGTACTTCTACAGAATTTATTTCGTATTTCATTTCATTAAAAAAATTTGTTAAAGCGTTATGAGCGAGCGATATTTCACTCAACATATCCGATGGTTTTACTATTTTTCCTTCTATATAGATAAAACTTTCGCTCGGTATTGTGTACGCATCTCTGTTTTGTATAGCGATTCTTATCTCGTCACCGTTGTTCAAGGCACTGGTGGAAAACGGTAGAAAAGAGTGTACAAACATTTCTTGAATAGACGATTCGTTTACATAGGACGCGTTCACGTCTAAAAAAGACTTGTCCATGCTCGTAATAATAATATTAAACCGGTGTAATACCACCGGTACCGGCAGCTCTATTAGCAAATAGTCGTAAAAATTCACGGTTTTCCGCAGTCAAAGTATTTCCACTATTAGCACGATTAAACGATGACAGTGGTAGTGTACGCTTGTCGGTAGTTCTCACTTTAATGCGCGAGTCGTTCCGACTCCATCTGTATTTATCCAAGTTAAATTTTTATCCCATTTTCTTTAATCAACAACCTCACGTTCACAGTCTCTCCGCGAAAATTAATTAATTTTCCGTTCTGATCTTTCAACCACACCTTAAGATAGTCTATAGTATTCGTTTTGAGTTTATAGAACACGCAGTACTTGGGTACTTCGACTATTTTATAACCCGGTGCAACTTCAGGATAGAATTCATGTATCGTATGTGACTGTTCGCCGTTTTCGAATGAACCTAAAACCAAATTACATTCGACTTTTATACAATTGACTGGCGTAATTTTCACCAATGTATCCGATTCGTGTAACACGTTGGCAGGCAAAACACGTTTTTTAAATCCCAATATCGGTGCAATACTATTATTAACGTCAAAGTTAATCGTACGACTACAACGTAACGTACACTTTAACGAACTAGCGTTCGTACCAAGATTGGAATATCCGATATTTTCGTTCGCACTCAACAGTTCGCGTATTTTCGTTTCCAACATGAATAACTCATAACATCCGGTTGGAATTTGAATTAGTGCGGTATTTCCCTTATCGTCGATGTTAATACCTAAGGTATTACAACTAGTTTCGATGTTTGGTATAGAATTATAAGTCTGTACACTTAATAGTCCTATTTCCGATTTTTCGCTCACTTCTACGGGTGGAAATAAATAACAATCCAATTCGGACGAGTTTCCACTCAACGAAAATGTCTGTGACGTCATACTGTAGTTTTTCCACACAAAAAATTCAAACAGAGATGTCCGCAGTTAAAAGTACCATACGCTTGCTGTCTCTCGTAATTATACTCGATATCACATCCTTTTAAATATTTCTGTAACCGTAGCGGCGGCGGCAGGTTTCCGAAACTATCGTAATAATACACTAGTTAACCGATTTTTCTATAACAAACCCAATGCATACCCGAATTTTTCTCAACGTCCAGATTAACGACTGCAGCCTCGTAGACTGACGGTGGTGTAACGGGCAACTTGTCCATACAATAGACACCTCTAAAATGTGGTATTTTCATAAGTTTTGCGTATTTTTTAATCTCGAAATCGAACAAGGCACGATTGGGCAGAACTAGTTTTTTGTTTTCCTGTTCACTTTCCGTTTGATTTTCCGCGTTGCCCGTTTGATTTTACGCGTTTTCTTATTTTTTTCACAGACATCAGCCCCAGATTTAACAATTTTATATGATCCACCCTTGTACGGGTGTAAGTACAGTCCTTTACCTAAATGTACACGTGTACCCGCATCAGAATGGATTTCTCTAATAGTTTTCACAATATTACCGACACCGCCGACTAACGTGCCCAACGCGGAGAGACCGACAAATACCGGAATTAACGGTAAAGCTCCACCAGTCTTCGGTATCTTAATCACTCTCGGTTTAGCAACAATTTTATTTTTTCGAACGTACTGTTTCGCCGCAATAACACCGTGACTAATTAATTTATTCAAATTCGGCTGTGTTTGTCCGCGGCACGCGTTTATAGATTTTTTTACAGCTTTTCTAGCCACGCCAACAATACGGTTAAACCCACAGCCGCCACCTATTTTTTGTTTGATTTTCATACCCGTAGTGACAAGCCACGATGCCGCCTTTTCTTTAAAATTCGCGTCTTTCGCACGAACCCTTTCCCAAGCACGATTTTCCAATATCCGATCTGCTTTAGCACGTTCCGTGAGTGAATTATTCTTATCGTACGCGATGTCGTGCTCTCTACAAGCAGAGCCTAGACCGTTTATTCCCGTCTGACCTAGTGCCAATCGCTTTTCCAACTTGGTACCCGGTCCACAAAATTGATAATTAGGTAAACTATTTATTAACGTGTTCAATAGATTTCCACCATTATTGGTCTGAGTTCGTTGACGCGTAGACATTATATGAACACGTATACAGTACATCAACCGTATTTATATAATGCGATTCGTTGAACAAGAGAAAAAAACTCGAGGTTACCAACACAGATCTGTCAACGACCGATTGTACGGGGAAAAAATCGAGACACGGGTCACTGTTTCCAAACACCGTTTGAGCTTTGATAGTCGGTCCGTCTTCGTGCGGTAAAACTAATCTCGTTTTTACACTTTTAACACACGAGAATGGAATTAAATTTGAAAACGTTTACATTTATTCCAAAACCCTCGATCAAGCTAAATATGTTATGCTAGAAGAAATTTTAAGTGAAGTACGAGACGTGAATTTATTTAAATTTCATGATAATGATACGGTATTACCACCAGAGAAAGCAAAAAACTATATATTTTTCGACGACATAATAATGGAAAATCAAAATATAGTACGCGCGTATTTCTCGCGCGGTAGACACAATCAAATAGACGTGTGTTATTTGGCTCAATCTTATTCGCGTGTACCCAAACAATTGATTCGTGATAACGCTAATTTTTTTGTTCTATTCAAACAAGACGAAATTAATTTAAAACATGTATACGACGAACATTGTTCGGGCGATATAAAATATTCAGAATTTAAAGACTTAGAATCTTAGAACCTAACCTCCGACCCAATTCTGCTGATGATAAATATTGTCCTATACCGACCGGACATGAATACATCTGTGAGTGTGTGTTATTTAATCAACTAGGATATAAATCGAACAATTGTACTTTATTACGGGTGGTCCAGAGTCAAAACCGAGTATTCCGATGCTGATAAGGATGTAAGCCATGTAGTTAGATTAGGTTCATACCACGTAAAGTCATCCGCCGGCAGATGTCTGGACATGGTCCACCCGTAAAGATTATTGACTAAAATTATAAGATAAAAAATAAAAATAAACATCACAAAATGTACTCGAAAATAAATGAATAGTATATAGGGGTGGGGGTAAGCAAGAACCCTGATAACGTATAAACAACATGCTGTAGCATATAAATACAGGCCACTAGACGGTTTTATATTCAGTGTGTTTTATAAAAATTCGTACATCAAATATATTTATTATTTTCTGATTTTTTTTTAAAAATTTAACAATGAATAACGCCACAGAGAACTTTTTCGAGGATATGTTTGAGTGTTCGCAGATTATAAGAACACCAGCACCGACACCAGTAAGTTATTTATTAATAACAGTTTATTTTATGAATAAATATTTTACTTATTTATTTTGTCTTTTTAGAAAACTACTACAATGACAAAAATTGAGAAGTTGCAAGCTCGGATTGAAAAAGTACCGCAAAATAGTAGAATACATCAGAAGTCAAGATTTGCAATGTAAGTACATAAACTACTTAAAATATATTTTATAAAAAGACATACATTTAAATTAAAATTGTATAACTTAATCGATAATTATCGATTATCACTTTATTCTTTCTATTTTATTCAATGATTATAAAATAATGACAATTATTATTTTAAAAATCTAAAACATATATATTTACTCGAATATTTATTATTATTATTTTATTTTCTAGTAACATATTAAATAAACTCCAAATGCAGATGAGACCAATGAGCTATAAATCAATGAGTGAGTTGAATGTAGGGGTAAAATACCCTGTATTATCATTTTCTCCCAAAGAAACAATGTACGGAAGATCGATCAGTTGCATTCTAAACGATAACGGCGGAAAAACAAGTGTATTCCTACCCAAATATTTCCAACTGACCGACGAGGAGTGCAAAGAGTATAATTTGGAGGATATTGCTTTAATTTATAATGGCAAAAAAAAAAACACCTTTATGGTAAATTTTGTCTAACGATAACTATATTTTTGTTTTTTTAATATAATAATTTTTTATATAATAAATTAATTTATAATAATAATTATTATTATTATTATTATTTTTCCTTTTTCCTATTAATTAATAGTTCAAAATAATATTTATCATCTAAATTAGATAATAATACAAAATAAAATATAACTTTATAAAAGGTTGTATATTGAGTGTGTATAGAGACTATTGTCTCTATTAAAATAATTAAATCAATACGCTTGCTATTAAAAAACTGTTTGCATTATTTTTATAACATAATAACACAATAAAACATAAAACAAATACAAAAAAAACAGAATATGTATATTTAAATAATATAGTTACGTTTCAAAGGTCTTATAGTGACCGTGTGCTAACGTATCGATTTGATTGTCTAAAACAATACGCTTATCATCAAAACGATTAAATGTTAACTTCATAGTTTTGATGGTCTTCAGCTGATGTTTAAACGATCGAATCGATACATTATCCCTATAAGCAGAATAATTATTTGGAATAATTGATGAAAGAGAATGCTCGCCGTTATCATTATCGTCTTCGACATTATCTTCTACCTCGTTGACGTCTTCAAACAAACACTGCTTGTGTTCGTCAAACGTCATGTGGTTTTTGACGACGTGCCAACGTATCCCCTTGGCTTTAATCGTCTCCGAATCTTCGACGATGAAGGCGTACGACTTCGCGCGGAGTGCGACGAATTCGTACATTGTTCTACCATCCGTTTCGTCGGAGAAGAAGCCGGGGATTTTTTTACGGTCGACTATATAGCACGGATGGTCTCTAGGTAAATTGGCCGTGTCCATTCGATTCAATAGGTTTAGACTCTCGGCCAAGTCCTTGTAAAAATCATCAGTTCTTATGTTATATACAAGCGAGTCTGAAATAATTTTTTATTAATTTAAAAAAAAAAAAAAAAAAAAAAAACTAACAGGTATCCGTATACATTAAACGAGCGGCATCTTTGTAATGTCGTCTTATTATAAACCGTAATGATACTCATACATCAGTGCCTTACTCAACTCTAGTACTGTGAAACCGATATAAATAGGTTTACAGAAATCTATTATTTTATTATGCAAAGACACTGCTACGAGATTCTCATCATAAGACGTACAGTACTTGAAGGTGGGTCGATTAATAAGCTTGGACAATCTTCGCGGACATGAAACGAGTTCGATTTTAATACGTTTTCGCATCGATTCCATAGTTTTTCCTATAATAATAATAATAATAATATAATATAATTACACGTAAATGATTTATATAACATACCGAACACCGCGTTATTCATCAACTTGTAGAAATCTTTTTCAAACTCATTTGTCGCATTCTTTCTCATTTCCGTATTCAAACCGATATAGGACGCTAACCACGGCGATTGATTAAATTCCAAAATTCTGTGAACCTATTTTCGAAAAAAATATTTGATATTCATATAAAATAATATATATTTTGTAAATAAGGTATGTACTTTATCAACGATCAGACCGCGGGCCATGGCTTGTTTTAAATTTACGTAATGAATGACGTATCTCGTTTTCGTCTCAAACGTGGCCATCAGTTTGCGAACGGATGAACCACGCGGTATACTGGCGTGCGGCAGGAAGGGTAAATCATTATGTTCATCGTGCAGACTTTGCGGGTAAGAAATATCGACATCGAATATTCTACCGATCTCGTCCGTTCCCTTCATCCGATCGATATCGGATAATGCGTCATCGAAATTTCCCTCGTATCACGTAAAGTCACCCGTCGGCAGATGTCTGGACATGGCCCACCCGTATAGATTATTGCCTAAAATTAAAAAAAAAAAAAAAATAATAATAATATAAACTCTATACGATATAATAATATGATAAATATTACAGTCTTGATAGATTAGCCACGTTTTCGGTTTTGTACAATCAAATCCGGGTGTCCGTTCGTTGTTGGCCCACGCGTACCGCATGCTCGCTTGTACCAACCCCCCCGCGTATACCACTCTCTACCATCAACAACATGTCGTAATCTGTTATCAGCTGTAGTTTGACCGACGTGTACTTCAGCATACAATCGAAACTGAACCCGGGCGCGGTATAATAATACGCCGGGTCCAGATTGTACGTTGATATACAAATATCTCGAAAATTCTCGAACACGTCGGCCAATAAAAGTACATCTATTTTCAAATATAGATCACTATAATCGCCGAGTGTAAGACAATTAAAGTGATCCCATACTGATTGTGCGTGTTCATAATCCGCCGCCGATATATTCGACTCTGTCAGCGCGCTATAAAATTCAGTTATCTCCGGCAGGGACGTCTCGGTCAATTTGTCCCAGCTGTCGGTATATTCGTACGGATAAACACCTTTCCGGGTGACTAAATGCATATCCGTAGACGAAAACACCTTGGCGACTTCGCGGAATTTTGCAAAATCGGGCGTTATGAGATTGTTTGCTAATGTGGCCAAACTGGACGCCATAAACCGACAGGTATCGATAAACCTAATAGAAAAGTCATTACTCACGTACTTTGAGAACGATATAAAATTTTCCTCACTATTAGGAATAACCGATATCCTGTGTGTGTCGTGACCCAGATGGAGGATAACAAAATGCGTATCGTATTTCGACAGATTATGTAGGAAACAGGGGACGAATTTCGGTGTTTTAAGTTTTAAATTGCATGTGTTGCACAGAGTTTTAAGAAATCTACCGGATAGATGATCGTGATGTGCGGTTTTGCAATTAGTCTCAGTGAAAACCGAATAGCATAAATCGCACACAGTTTTATCTCTGTGCGTGCAAAGTTCGTTCTCGTCCATCATAATCGCGACGTTTGTCGATTTTAACAGCATGCGGATTTTATTAACCATCTCGGTGACGGCCAGGACAAATTGCTCGCCCACGGGCCAGGAAGTTTCCGATCCGCGAAAAATTACAGGAGACTGTGGGATTCCGAACTGACGGATTAATTCCACTGGTACGGTGTCCGCAGCTTTCACTATAAACCCATAGCTCATAGGTTGGTGCGAATGAAAAGCCGTGGTATTTGCACCACGCTGTTCAGCTATATTCACGAGGAGGGCCTCGAAATCGGCGTAAATAACGAACGGTAACCGCTGCGTTTTACACCACGCTTCGAATTCGAGTGTAGCCCCCTCTTCCGGCATAACAGGGAGTATAGGTTTGTGCGCGTCGCATATTTTCACGTGTTCGTCCAGCGCAGCCTTACCGTGTAATTTATTTTTCCTAGGTCTATCATCGAAATTGGTAAAACACCGCTTACAGAACAAATTTCTATGATCATGCGAGTTTTTCTGTGAGCTAACGAGACGGGAAAAATTCGAAATGTACGTGTAATGATTTTTACTACCCGTAAGATCGTGGATGAAAAGCAGATCGAAATGATTCGTCTTTTCCTCTTCCGCGACTCTAAGCGGGTACACGACGTGTTTCGAAGAATTTACGTCCTTACTACGTTTTAATCCGTATACGTTCACGGACGTACCCGGATTACAACGTTCAAACAAATTAATTTCCGACACGGGCGTCGGGACCGTCAAGGTAGAAAAATCATAACGGTACTCTTCGTTCCGGTAATTTTCCTCGACTCGTTTGCAATGGTTACGTTGAACGTGTTTCGCCAAAATCGCCCACTTAAAACACTGATGGTCTATATTTTGCGGATTTATGGTAGCCTTTTTATTGGAAATACTCGCCGGCAATGGTAAATACGACGAACCACCTACGGGTGTATACTCGTACACGCCCAAAAGCAGCCCGTCGATACGCGATAAGGTGAACCCGCTACCTTTACCCGCTTAAACGTCTTCCTCGGCGAGGAGAATGGCAAAATCTTGATCGACCGCAGACTCTATATCGTTGTTTTCGAAAATTTCGCAAGAACATGTTTTAAACGACCTGTTCTCCATAGACGTTTCAACGTTCGGTAGCGAATATGTGGCCTCTAATTTAAGATTGTACTTAATCGGATGAATACGTACGCTTTCACGCAATTTTGTCACCAATTCGGACTTTATTGAATGAAGAAACACATTGTAACTTTGAATACGGTCTACGTTTTTTCTATAATACCAAACAACAGCGCGTCTATGCGAAGAATCGATTTCAATAAAACCCGACGTATTTACCGATTGTACTCGTACCACTTTCGCTCTCCTCGTGTTATTATTTTTCATTGTATTTATATTTTTTCATTTACGCGGGGTCACATTGGAAGCAGCAGGTATGTGAACACTAGTAGCGACGGTAGCGGCGGCGGCGGCGCTGACAGAGGGAACAATAGGTGAGGTGATGGCTGTTGTGAGAGGTAAGGTATACGCTTGACCAAGGGTCGATTGGTTTGGCACGTGCCTGAGACCTAATGTGAAATTAATATTAATATTATTCTATTGTAAATGAATGAATATAATAAATATCTACCCAAATTATGTACATCGTTCATGGCATGACGGTATTCCGGGGTATATTTAGTAATTCCTATAATAATAATAAAAGATAGATTTTTCACGGTTCTTACAGTATCATAACATATAAGAATAAAAGTAAATGTTTACGTACCATGATTTTCGCGAACGTGCCTTATGAGATTATCTCTTCTGGTGAAGACAGATGTGGTGATGATGTCTGCGGGACACAATCCGCAGGTAAATGATGTTGATCTCGCGTGCGATTTTCTATGTCTAAGCATATTGCTTTTCGTGGTAAATTTTTTTTCACACGTATCGCAGTCGAACATTTTTAATTTTTAAAATTTTAAAATTTTTGATAAAACAAGTTAAAAATAATAAAAAAAATATAAAAATGTCTATAATAATGTCTTAATATCGGAACGGTGTGGTACAAGTTCGATACACGAGCGCTGGAGACATAATGATTTCAAGCAATATTATATTGAATGTAACAATATTATGTTTTTCGAGATTAGTACGGTGTTATCGTAAAACAGATGTCGTTTGACCTAATATTTCCGAGAATTGTAATATCTAAGATAAGATAACGATAAACAGAGCGAAATTAAATTCTTATATATATATATATATAGTGTGATTTAATATTTAACCCTATGTATAGCACGGCGTACGGATCTCCATGTATATATATATATCGTAATTGTATTTCAAACACACGGGTATGCGTAGAAGGCGGATGTTCATGTGACGCGGGCGGGGTACGCGTTAAAGAGGTAGAAGGAGGATTTTCATACGAGTAGGGTAGGGTATGTGGTAAAAGGATATATATAGATATATCTATATATATATATATATATATATATTCGTGTGATTTATGGCAAGGTGGGAAGGGGGATGACGATTTTTTCATGTAATGCGGGACAGGGTAGGGAGGGGGAGGGGGATTTTTCATGCGATTTATGGCAGGGCAGGGTGGTGAATGAGGATTCGGGAGGATTTTCGGGAGGGCCTCAGAACCGGCCTTTTGTACCTACTTATTATTAGTCTAATGTTACTATCTAATTCTATATAGAACAATTTTGTTTCACTTGTATATATTCATACATCGACCATATTTAATTATTTACATGTAAAATAGGAAAATTTTGATATTTATCTATTGAAAATATATGAACTTACCTCCACAATTAATTAAATATTTCAAACAATCTTTATGTTCTGTATTACCTGAAAAAAAATAACATTAACCAACTATAAAATGTAACAATATAAATTTATTTTTATTCAACTATTTATACGATAAATTGCAATTTATATATTTTAACCCAGAGTTTCCAAAACAACCTGACAACATATTGACTGGGTGTTAGGTCAGTATTTAAGAATATTAGATCCCAGAGCAATATAAAAAAAACGCTCGTTGTAATACACATACAAATTAAATGATGTACCAAGTACTAAATCCAAAATTCAACATAAGAGTGGTTTCGTAAGAAATACTATGTGTCCGGTCACTAGTGCCTGGGCCTTGGTACGTTCAGACGAAGTTGTATCTTCCATAATTATCATATTATGAAAGTCATAAATTATCAACGACCAAATACTAGAGGATGAACACAATGTTACAAATAAAAGTATATATATATTATAAATAATGTATATAATAATTAAAAATAATAAGAAAACGATATTATAATCTGAACGAAGTGAACTTTATCTTTACAAGTAGAAATTCTCCTCGGAAGAA
>JABCUB010000115.1:0-15842 GCA_013282895.1 Eriosoma lanigerum | reverse complement strand
GAGAATAAGTTATTGTAGTTCAAAACATTAATTAATACATAATAGCGTAATATAATTATATAACAAAATATAAAAATAAACTAAGAGGGAAACCTTTAACATTTTTTTTTAAATTATACTTTTCCGTGATAGGTAGCTTTTCTTTGGATATTCTATACAGTATTTCGTTATTGGTAACTCTATGCATCAAGCTTATCTTTAATATCCTGCAATATGTTCACATTTTAAATGCTTTCAACTTTTTACCTTCATCTATTGTTATTGCCCTTTATAAAATGTTATATTTTAACAATATATTTAGTAAATTTTTTCTTATATTTAGATTAAGGTTTTTTTGATGCTGAATCATTTTTCTTGTTGTTAAAAGCTATTAATTTTAATTGCCAAATACAGAGAGTATCTATCTCTTATTTCATCTATAGTTGCTAACTTACTTAGTAAGTAAATATAAAATTATCTTTTTGTTTTATAATTTGATTTTCTCTTTTATCTTCATTTTTACACGGATTTTATTTTTCCTTCGACGGATGATTGTTATTGTTTTTTGCATATTTATTTTCGTGTACTTACATTAATTAATGCTATAATATTGGCAAAGTGCAAAATACTTAGTTTTTAACATAAATCATTACTCGTAGGCTGACATCTTTCTTATGCTATTGTTATATTATTGTTTCCTGGATATAAGTTTATCCAACATTTGATTATTACATGATATTGTTGATTGAATAAAAACATGAGTACACACCATTTCAAAGATAACACATACTCGTATATTCAAATAGAATTTAATATAATTATTAATAATAATCATACATGTAGGTATTATTCACAATGTCAAAATTGTAAATAGCAATAATATACTTAATAATATAATATTATCAATTTTATTTTAAAGTATAATTGTATTTACGCGTTGAAAATATCTTACTATATGATTCCATTCTAAGTTTGTACTCTTCGTCCGTTTCAGACAACAATGGGTACACTGAATAAATTACGAGTTTAAAATTATAATAATATGATTAATAATTATTTTAAAAAAATTTTATGAAACATATTTATTAGTGAATTCATTTTAATAGCAGCTCAAATAATTATGTAGAATGTTGTATTATGTAAACCTTATAGATATAGTGCATTTGTATTGAATTTTTTTTTCTATTAATTATTAATTAAGTTCAAAATATATACGATACTCTAATATCATACATGAATATACGGATTATCATATTCTTATTTATTAAAGTATATTCATTATAAATAAAATTAAAATAACTTGACAAAATTGAAAAACGTTTTTGTTTGAAATACATATTTAATTATAAATAATTTGTATTATCTATAATTTTTTTATTATATTACGTATTTTATGAGATGAAACCAACAAGTCACTATGTTAAAAAAAACTTACTCTTTTGATACGATATAAATTCGGATTGTGACAAAATATTATTCTGAGCTAAAGAAATAATAAATATATAAATATAAATATATATTTGTTTAAGTAAAATAATTAAACTTATATATGTTGTCTAATAGTTATTAATTTTTATTTAGAAATTCGGGTATATGATTTAAAACAAAAAGCAGAAAACTAATAATATATTTAAACTAAGCAAAACATTAAACGAAATATTATTAAAAATCTATATAATGAAACACAACATAACGTAAACATATAAATTTTTTTTTGCATTATTATAACATAATTATTAAACATATAAGTTACCATAATATAACAAATTTGTTTTTTTTATTGATTTTAGTTAGATATATATTCACGAAATACTTTTATTTGTTTGGTTTTAATAGTTTATTTATTTATCGTTGTATATGTTATAACTAATATTATTTACAATACGTATGCATTATAAAATAAACTATAAAGAGATAACTATAAATATATATATTTAAATATAAATATGGTTATATTCGTAAACGTGTTTTGTCTGGCTGAAAAATACTAAAATAAATAATTATGTATTATAGACTTTGACGCAATCACCTTTTGAGGTAAAAGGTTGTCGATAAGGCATTGCGGAGGAGGGTTTTATCGTCATTTTGGATATTCATTATTTTATTATATTAGGCAACTCATAATATATTGTTGTAATTAAACTAAAGTTTCCACCTCCTACTACATTAACTAGAATGATTTATTACTAATATTTAATTTATATTGTTGAATGATGTTATTTTTATTTAATATTTAGTATATGTATTGTTTGTTGAAGAGTTGATAAGTATAAATGCAGAAAGAGTAAATGACGAATATTCATTAATGTTGCTAATGTTTGATTCACCTTAAAATTGCATGGATATAATAACTTTTTGGAAAAATTCTTAGCCCTCTGAAACTTCACTTATGGTGATAGCGTATTTACATTTAATAAATATTAAATGTCATTTAGAAACCACGAAAAAAATGAAATACCTATATTGAAAAATATTAAAATACTGAAATAATGAAATACCGAAAATATTGAATAACGTTATATTATTTGATAACATTTAAGACAATAGTTTTATAACGTTAAAATATTTAATAAAGTTAAATGTTATTTTATTTGTCAAATGCGAACCCTGTTTACATAATATTTAGTACTTATAAATTTAGTACTTCAAACAAGTAATTCATGATTTAACTTACTTTCCATTCTTTTCCTATAATCGATATATATTTCAAATTGTTTCGGGAATACTAAATGCGGAAAAAATCTGTTATAATCGTATTCATTATTTTATTAAATGAATGATGTATTCATTATATAACTATATTTACGATTCCATATTGAACATAAAATTAAGGATACAAGTATATTCTATGTGTTATAGATTGTTTTACAAAATTCGCTTGGGCTCAGCCGTTGAAATCAAAAACAGGGGAAGCCGTTTCTAAAGCAATTCCTAAAGTATTAATTAACCGCTCACTTAAACTATTACAGATCGATAATGGTAAAGAGTTTTATAATTTAACATTTGATTTGTTGATGAAAAAATATAATATAAACAAGTATTCGTCATATAATACTACGAAAGCATGTATTGTTGAACGATTTAGTAGAACTTTAAAAGAAAAAAATGTTTAGAGAATTTACCGCGCGTTGTACCCGTCAGCGGGATTCTATTTTATCTATGTTATTAAACAATTATAATAAGTCTAAACCCAAAACTATAGGTATGACACTCGAACAAGCAGACGATAATCCTACTTTAGTTACATTTAAACAACGTAATATCAATAGAAAAATTAAAATTAAATTTAATGTAGGGAAAGAAGTTTATGTAAGTACACAGAAACGTATTTTTACTAAAGGTATTTTTACCAAATTGATCTACAGAAATATTTACTATCGTAAAGATAAATAACACATAAAACTCCGAAATTTTTACCCAGGCGGTAAATAACGCCGAAAGTCAACATTTTCTACCAACTAAATTTATATATGCTGTAATTACATAAACACATATCATTGTGTATTTTTGTAACAAATTAATGATCAACTATAAAAATTATAACTAACAAACGTATAAAAATAACGGTTAAAGCTATCGGATAATTTGCACAGACTTATATAGGCGTCTCGGCAAATCCCGATCTCTATATGTGAACCCGAGATTTTTGGATTTATAGAAAACAATTATAGTAAGATATACTCTTGAGAATTCTAGCCGCAGTAAATTCTCGAATTATCACCGGCACCAATCTCAATTTAACACTGAATAATCGCAACTAGGGGGAGAGGGTTTTATCCCTAAAAATACTAACTTCCCATTGAAATAATAAGACAACTCTCAAAATGTTTTTTTGTAGATATTTAAATGTGTTGTTAACCTAGATTTTAGCACTAGTTGCATCACTGCAATACGGCAATAGTTTCAGCTTTTCAGTAACCTTTCCAGCCCAGTAGTAATACTGTTCCAGTATCATGGCACCAGTTCCAGCTCGGCATCAGATGCCTGGCTTTTATACAGCGTTGTAGTAAGACCCACCTATGACATAATTGTGCAACTTGTTGAAACACTATTTACAGCTCCACAACAACAGTTAATTATGTTTGACGAAGAACAAATGCTGCGATAATCGTTCTAGTTCTACGGTGACGTTATTAGATCTGAACACACTCATTTAAAACGAATAACCAATATCAGAACTTGAGAAAAACAACAAGCGTTGTTTATTTCTACGGAGCACATATGTGCAACTATAGACATCAAAACAAAAGGATGCTTGAGCTCCGGATTCTTTTTGCAAATTATGAGTGCTTCCTCCCTCTATCCTACATAAAATTAATTTGCCTATATGAAGGTATACACAAAAATTAATCATTACGATGGGTTTTCAATATTTAAAGTTTTCTTATATTTATAATTATATTTTTTTATTTTTATTAGTACCTGTATTAAAATATCATTACAACAAATTAATCACATTCCGTTAAAAATGATTAAATTTAATTGTTAAAAGATTATTATTTTATACCTTAAAAACTCACTAACGTTATATTAATAACTTATAAGATTAAAATTATGTTATTACTATAGAGCTATAGTTATAGCTTATATAACATAATTAGTTTTAATTTTTTCAACTTATTCAGATTTTTTAGGTGTTTTTTAGGCTTAAATGGTAACCCAAAGTACCCCTAGTTGTTTCAATGACCTTCATACACACCGTTGCTAGGTTAGGTTAATATAAGTTATATTACATAACTTACTTATGTAAAATATTTCAAATTCATCTTCAGAAAATAAGAGCCATTCTAATTTCATAACAAATAAAAATTAAATAATTAAATAAATTAAATTTGATATTTAAAATTTAAAAAAGTAGGAAGGTCATTTCCGGACGTTCTTTCTTTGTCCCATCGGTTCACGAAGGTATCAATGTTTGATTATAATTAGGATTTGAATGCAATGATCAGGCACGGCGCCTGGATTTTTTTCAGGGGATGCGATACGGGGTAGATAAATTTGTTCGTGGGGTAAAATGGAGTTTCAACAGGGTAGCTTAAATAAATTAATGCTATCATTAATTATAAATACCAACAGATTACGTTTTGTTTTCAACTTGTCTATACTCTATAAAATTCATTGTATAAATTGGCTGTGCTGTAATCAAGCTGTTGAGTATTGGAAACGGAATAGCTGTAGGGAAAACGAGACTCGCAACGTATTTGATGATTGTCTGTCTCATATTATATTAAATATTATATTATAATATAACCTAGATTGAATAATAATTACGGTTCTTGTTTTTCAATGTGAAAATAAACATTTATCGTCTACCACTGCGTCCTAAATAATTTATCTACTGCGCCAGTGTCAAATGCGGATTGTTATTTAACAATCATTTAGAGCCCTGCAACACTATGCATTTTGGCGAGTCCCGGAAAAACGCATCCTGCTGACCGGAACGATAACTTACATTGTTTCTAATTATGGATGTAACACTAGTAAGTTTTAGTAGGACCGGTCGATTCTTTTTGCGACTGAACGAAACACATATTGTATTATTTGGTGGATGTCATATCATGCGTTTTGGCGGCTGCGTTTTCATTAAATTTATATAAAATTATTATTTTTTATTATTTTATTTTTATAGTATATAAATAATAATTACAATTTATTATTACAATATTATATATACGCTCATATTTAACCACTCGTTGGTAAACCTATATTAGTTATTGCTAAACCGTGAATGTTACTGTCAAACGTTACTTTTTCTATTATTATTAATTACTTAATAAACTTAGTACATTGAATCATACGTAGAAACAAGTATCTTTTTATTCACTATCAATTTATAAAGCATTTTTTATTATTACTATTATTAATAAATAAATAAAAATTAAAAACTATAATAAAATTATAAACTAGTATAACATAGATATATAATATATAATAATTTAATCCTTCATAAATTAAGTAAGTATCACTGAGTCTACAATCCAAAAGCCTTGAGACATTAATGATAAATGAATACATTTGGTATTTGTCGAATTTGAAAACTAATGGGGTCGGTAGATAAGCAACAGCTGAAATGCATGATGTGTCATAGTCAATATCGTCTTGTCAAAACGTATCCGTTTCGACCTGATCCGCCAAAATGCATAGTGTGGCAGGGCTCTAATTTTCAGATTACCTATATAATCACTGATTATTTTATTAAATCTTAATAATATTAACGCATAGTTAACATAGTTCAATTATTTAATACATAATATTTTACTGATGTTTTTAATTTTAGAAGCTTATCAAAAAGAAAACATTTTTGTTAACTAATATATTTCTCGCTTCGCTTAGAATCTAAAATCTATTATTTTATTATTTTGGATAGATACTTTATAATATTTATAACCAGCTATTAATGTAATAAAAAATTATATAATGAAAAATATGTATTTTTACACAAAGAAAAAAACATTATGAATTACATTATTATTCCATAAAATTCGATAAATGCAGAATTGTAAATTAAATAAAATAGTACAAATTTAATTATTAAATATGTGCCAGTATACAAATAGTGGTTTGATCATATATTATCAGTTAAACTCTTTCTAAAAGCACGATAATTTTGAGAACGAATATTTTAAAGAAACAAAAGTTCACTGAGTTACTTGATCATTAAAAAATAATTTTAATTAAACTATTAAAGTAAATGGAAATTATTAATTAGTTACCTACGTGAAATCGATTAAAATTATAAAATACTTACTAATTTCTGTTTTATAAATGCGATACCAATAATTTGTAAAATTTTCACTTAATAAAGGATATACTGAAAATTAAATATTTTAATTTAATTTAGTTTAACCCCTACTTGAATTTAAATTTACAGACTTGAATAATTTTAGGTAAAATTACTTTTAAATACAAAATGCTTACTTTCTACTACATTTTCAAAATATATTTTGATTGGTTCCTCGTTGTCGTTATCGATTAACTCTAGAATACAAGTTCGAAGGATTCATGTGTAAACATAAATAAAACCAAAGTAAATAAATTATAATTTATTTAATAATTTAAAAAAAAAAGTTATTTTATTTATAATTATTTTTGTGTATTCTTGAAAATGATTGTTTTATAAATTTATATTTTATTACAAAAAAGGGTAGAAATAATTCTATAGCGGATTAAGCAGGTTTAGCAAATATATTAATTTTAATCGTATACGTATAGTTTTTATTCCAGTTATCTATCTTAGCTCATTATACTATAATTTTACTTAAATACAAAAATTTACTACTCTAAAAGATTTACTTCTCTTAGAATTCAAAACATTATCAACATAGTACTCCATAGTATCACCTAATTTTGGAACAAAAGCTGAAAACGAATAATTTGTTACAATATAATAATTTGCAATAATATTTTACTAGTTATGTAACACAAATTAGGAACCTTCTTGTTATTTTGTAATTTAACTATTCTACTACTACATAATATCTATACATTTCTATAATATATATGTATTTTTGGCATAAAATTAATTATTCGAAACTGAAGATGTTTATTTTATACATTATATTGAAAGTCTATATGAAGTAAATAAGTAAGTAGATAGTTTTTATATTGGTAGACATTATTTTGTACCTTTATATTGTTAGATAGGATGGAAAGATATGATCAAAGAGGAAATAAATAATTAAAATAAATAAAAATATATTCATGGCATTTACAAGTTCTCATTATAGGTGTAATTTATTTATTTTTTTGTGGACGGAGGGGACGGTTAAGAAGTTTTAGATCCCGATTTCCATAACAAAGCTATACTTTTCACAGCTCTATTGAAAATCAGATTTTAGCCCCTCAAAATAAAAAAACCCAAATTTCGCTCATATTTCTCATTCACACACGAACGAGCACACTCTACATGTTTTGGATAGCGACTGTTGCTAGTTACTATATCCATAATCCGTTTATATATCTTTAATGATTCCTAATATATAATGTATAATTAAAGTGTTATAAATAATTTATAATAATAATTATTAATAATAGTGTATAATATGGATTTACTTAAAAATTTATATATTTATATCTTGGTAAACATTTTGAAAGTTTTGTATAATTTTACTTCTTAATCATGCAATTTAAAATTTTATTGAAATAATAACTCAACTTTCCTAAATCATAACATAATTAGGTATATAAAATTAAAATATATCTATTACGTATTATATCATGTTTATGATCGAGACTATGTTATATTTATTTATTGATGGAATAAACGTGACATTTTGTCTTAAATAAACTGTTGAATGAAATAGAATAATAAAGTATACCAAACACATTTAAGTTAAATTAATAAACATTTTTTAATAATATTAATAATAATAATTATAATAATCCAATGCTCTAACATACAAAAGCCATGGGTTGCGAAACTTGACACTATATTTATAATATTACAGTAGTTGTAATACGAAATGCCACACCCGAGATTGTAATGTATCATTTCAGCATTTTTCCTTCCCTTATAATCATATAGGTAACTATACTTAAATTACAGTGTGTGCAATCTTAAGAAACTAATTATACTGAGTGTATTGTTTACTTTTAACATAAACATTTACGATTTTATACATTTTTATCGTTATAATTTATAAATATGCAATTTCCAAAGTTTCAATTTCAAGTTTATAAAAAAAGAAATAATATAACTTAATTCTATACCGGTTTTAAATTATAATTAAAAAAGTTTTGCTACTCCAAAGATTTTGCCACTCTAGACAGGCGCCTACTCTGCCTATTGATAATTCCGCCTATGGTTATTTGATTACAAAGTCAAACAAGAATCTTACAGGGTTAAAAGGAAAAATATATACAATTAGTTATTATTTTAAATCAATTAACACATAGTAATTATCATCTTTATTTTAAATTTTTTAAACACCCTGTTGGCCAACAATAGACTACAATATATCAGTCATATGCGGCACATTACTTTAATGTAATTAATAAAACCTACGTACTAGATTTCATCTTATTAAATTGTTTTGTGGAGTACTGTCTCAAAATGTATAGTTGGTTTTGGCTTTCTTCATTATCTATAATTAACAATTTAATTTTATAAATACTTTTAAAATATGTTGTATTTATAAACTTGGAAAATTGTAAACGCTTAATTGTTCTATTCTTATTTGTATATTTATTCTAGTACCTATACATTAGAGCTTGAGAACCACTGAAGCAACCGATACGGTAAAAATATCGAACCGTGTAAACGGACTATAATTTTATTCTCTTTAGCTAGTAATGATATAATTGGAATAATAAAGAATCAGATATCGTTCAAACACGTATGATGGTAAAATAAATAGGTTTAGAGCTCTTCAAACGATAATCATAATGTACATTTTTGCAATAAAATCTTAACCACCTATTATAAATTGCTAAATACGCCTCTGATACAATACAGCATAATCCTAATACTACATTTAAAATATTCCTTAATTATTGTCCCATTGAATTTCGCTGTTTTAAACTTTCAAGGAAAATTTTGAAAAATTTGAAGGTAATTAAAATACTTAAATAATCTTTATTATAATATAGATTATTATATTATTATAATATTATTTATGTTATTATATTAGTACAATAATATAAATTAGTAAAAATTAATAAAACATTAATTACATGTAAAGTATTTCATTTAAGATATTTTCCATTTTGTTTAGTTAATATAGTTAATATAATGTCTTAAATATTAAATAATTCATATAATATTACGCGAAAATCGTATAAATAATAACTTATATATTTTAATGATTCAATTTAAAAGTATTGGGTAATAAATTAATAATGAGTTATAAAATAATTAACTTGTGAGTATTGTAGTTGTGAGAATTACAGTTGTCACTCATCACTCGTGTCACACTACATAGTACATACCACTATTATTCGACTTACTACGTTAGTCGAAAGTCACAGCAGTGGTGTATTAATAATATAATATTATTGATGACGGAAATATATATTTTAAGTTTCTACATTTTGGATTTACATAATGACATAAAAATTAATAAAATATATTCGGTGATACTCGTAGTATGAAATAATTTTAATTAAACATTAAAAATGCCTTCTGAACAATATTTTTAATACAAAATTGATATAGAACCTTAAAACCCTTCGTTCTCAACTTAGCGATTAATAAATTAATATATTTGGAATAGTCTAACCTAACCTAACCAATTGAATAAGAAAACACTCAACTAAAAAAATATAGGAAAGAGAATAACCGTAAAACTCATATTGCATTTTTTAACATTTATTAATTTTTTGTTTTTTTATCAAGGCATTATGAAGAAAATATAAAAATTGTTTCCATTAATATAAAGTTATTCATATGGGTATCGACATATAGTGAAAATTCGTATATAATTTATAAATTGTTGTTAATAATATTTCATTACATAGGTACTTAAATATTATTTTACTGATGATTTAAATAAAATGAAGAAACTGAAAATTATTTACTTTTTGTAATTTTTGCAACAAAGGTATTGTAATTGTCTAAAATCTTAGGTATACCTTAAAAAAAAATTCAAGTTTTTTATATCTTTCTCTGTATATATATATATCATAAATTTATAACAATTTATAATTGATAATAGAAAATTAATACTATTAATTTTTTGTAGAAGGTAAATATCTTTGGATCAGTTTCAGTTTATAGCATCTATGTTCATTTAAAATATCTGAATATATTTCAAATATGAAGCACGTACGGTTCTCAAAATTTGAAATATTTATTTGTTATATTAGGGCAACATGGTGCAAGATAAGTATGTGAGGTAAGATGGGACATGTGGATTCCTTCAAAATCAGTGATAATTATATTAATATAATAACTTTGGAATATTTTTTGGAGATATGTAGCCTAATTTTTGATAAGAATGTAGTGATAACTGATAACTTAATATCAGTTAGCGTATTTTCGCGAATGTACCGAAAGGAAACCGTTTACCAAAAATCATTTTGTCGATTGTTTTTGTTTAAAGCAGTAAACTGTTTACCAAAATGTTTGTTTTTATCACTAAACATCTTCACCAACACTTTTGTATTTCTGTTACCTCTTATTATAAAAATGATAATAGAAAATACACTGTATTGTACATTTGTATTGTCGTAGTGTCGTGAAATAAAACAGATATTTTAATAAGTGATTAGGATTTAAATTTGTATTATCAGTTTTCACTTGTTTTGGCGATACATAAACTTGTCTAAAATAATACGTATCAATAAATAGTCTGTTGCTTTCCGTACCTGTCGCGAAAATACGCTTAATGTTTTTCAATTTTTGTCACATTATTGAATTATTTTTGCAAAATTTGCACACTATTTTTAGGCAAGAATAATTAATGTATTTAATTTAATTGTATTGGTTACATTGATAATCAATAATCTATGAGGGGCATAATGTGACAAGTTATGTGGGGCGTAACGGGACTATCCTATTTTGCTTCATATACATTTCATTTATTAAAATATAGGTACTTACATTTTTTTATTATAATAAATATTTGTTTTATATTTATGTGATGTTTAGTTTAATAAGTGTTATTTGAAAAATATAAATGTATTTATCCAATGTTACACCGCATGAGGTAAAATGGGACAAATGACGTTTTTACAAAATTATTTTATTTTATTACAATTATGCAATCTAAATAGTTTTAATTTAAATATTTTAAAACTTAAGACTTTATTTAAATTGTAATTTATGAGTTTTATTAAAAAATTTAACATAACGCAAGTAGTTAAACATTAGGTGTCTCGTCTTGCCCATGTTCCTATTATTTTTATTAAACATTATACAGAGTTCATTTTCTGTTATTTTCAATACTACTAAATATGTATTCTCTGGAACCGGAGGAATCAATTATAATCTGAAGATAGACACTGAACATTATTTTTTTTTAAAAACGCACATGAATATGACAGAAACTTGTGTAATTTAATGTCAATATTGTAACCGATATAATTATAATTAATTAATATAAATTACTTGCCTTGTTTAATAGCTCTAAAAAAATAAGGTTTAACTTCCGGTAAACCTAAATTTATTAATGAAATATTTTAAATTAACGACAGTACAAAAATAAAAAAATAAAACAATTTTTGAAGTCTAACTAATAATGGTCAGTAAAAATTTCTCATTCATTTAATCTGACTTAGTATAGAATAATATTAAATATTAAAGGGCTTTTTTTACACTAATCAAATATTTTAAATCAAAACTATTCTCAAGAGGAATAGGAGTATGTTTGTACATGAGTATTTAAAGACCTACATTAACTTCTGGATGTGAAGTACGGTAAATGATAGTGCAAAATTGAACAAGCTTCGATAATAAAATACTAAGAATAATATGTGGGTCAGTGTTGTACACCGCAATTAATAGATGGCGTAGAAGAAAAACGAGGAAATAAGGGAAAACACCAAAGTACGTTATATGACAAGTTATGTGAGGGTCAGAGAATTCAGTGGTTTCGTCACACAATGAAAAGAGATGAAACAAATAAAATAAGGGCGTAAAATGAATTTCGCTCAGAATCCTATTTTCTTATGCAATATCATTGCATACAAGTTTTAAGTATAATGAATCACTAATTTCTCTCAGGACCGAAGGGACAAAGGAGGACTATCCAAAATCGACTTTCCCACATTTGTTTATTTTAACTTTGTTTTTATTTTTTAATAATCACATTTAAATATACCTACGTTAGAATATACTTATTATAGCTATCACATATTATTTAATTTCATATATGATGTTTACGGTTAAAAATTTATATTTACTTAATGATTTAGATTTTGTAATAGTTCATACTTTGATTATATGAATACAATAACGAACAACAATGTATATTGTTATATAATATATATTATTATATATATATATATATATTATCGTTTCTTATTTCAAATTCACGTTATTTGAGATTTAATTTAATCACAATAAAGAGTGAATTTAAAAAATATTGTTATTTCATCAATACATGTATAATATTGAATATTAAATATATATTTAATTTCCTATATTAGGAACTTACAGCGTTCTTCCCTTAATTGATCATATGATAAATATGACTCATAAAATTTTGGATAAACTGAAAATTATAAGTACATAATCGATAGTTTTAGATTTGTCAAAATATATTTAAATCGAAATTTAATTGTTCATATGATATTTATATAAAGTATATAATTTGTTATAAATAACTTGGTAATTTATGTTATATTTATATGAATGTAATTAATAAATCTTTAATTAGGTTTTAGTTATGTGATGAAAATTTACATAACTATACTTATGTGGCATGTGTTTGTTATTTTATATTATAAATCATCAACAAGATCTCCTGTCTTGACCGTTTTTTCTAGGGATATTTTTCGAAAACTAATAATATATATATATTAAATATTTTATTTGAGGATTGATGTTAATTCTTCTTTTTTAAGCTAATAAAATGATATCATTAATATTTGCTTTTATAATTATATGTAACTTACTACTTTTGAAATCATCATAATCGTAATTGTCAAGTAAATCTAAAAAAAAAAAAAATAATAATAATATAGTTCAGTGATCGAATCATCTTTTTAAGAAAATATAAGAATATTTTTGTTTGAATAATTAGTTTTTTATGATAGATACTTATATACACATCTATACCTATTCATTATAATTTTATAATATTATATCAAAGAAACAGAAATTAATTTAATTATATTATTATATTTATATAAATATTATAAATTTGTTAGTTTTCTTCAATAAGAGATAAAATTAGGTTTCAAGATTTATTCTAAACATCTATTTTCCTTAATAATACGTGTAGGTACTTTATTAGTGTAATATTCAAATTGATTAAATAAAACATTTTTCATTTTAAATGTTTTCATTGTTTAGGAAAATACTTTTTATAAAGTCTGAATACTAAGTTATATACTCCCTATGATGATATGGCTCCTTCGAAAATGCTACAAGATGAATACACTTATCTGTTACTAGCAATTAATTATGAAGTTATGATATCATTCTGAATTGACAACATATATAAATAATTATATATTATGGCGACTTGTGTAAAAAACACTTACTTGAATTTATTGTATTCTTAGTATAACTTTTATAGGTAGTTTCATATGCGTAAGGAATAACTAAAAAAATTATAATTTACCTAATTATTAAGATTACGTTATTGGATACTTTAATATGTTTTACTACAATCACACTAGCAAACTTTATTTTTATTATATTCGGAATAATATAATAACTGTTAATAATTGATGATGTTTATATTTTATTAATAATATTGCACTTTAAGAAAAAAGGTGTTTGTGTATTATCAATATTCAAAGTAAGCATCACAAACAAAAAGAAACGCCTTTCTCTTCAAGTTTATAACGGAAACCTTTGCCACGTACCGCCAGAGGTGCCTGAAGCCAGTCAATTGCATTAGCTATCTTAGCCAATACCTTATTTTAGGCGTAGCGTGGTGGAACCTAAGAAGGCTTAAGTCTTCTTAAAATTGCTATAAGGCCTCCCCCCCTATTTTAAATTCATCAAAGGCGTGTATTTTATAAAATATACTTTATATTTCCTAAATTGTTTTCTTGCTGATACTTAAATAATATTACATCAAATCAGATTATTTCGGTGATAGTACCTATCTATAAAATAATTTGATTTAAAATGGATTTTATTTTATTATTTATATAAATTAATTCATGTTGCACTAACGATTCTTATCTATAGTTCTGCTTTATGTGAAATGTCGTTTTCAGTCATGCGCCGAATTAAAACGTCGCTAAGAATTGTGATGACTAATGATAGATTATCACACTTATCGTTACTACACATTTAAAGAGACTTATCAATTAATATTATCCTGGAAGAAATTTTAAATATTTTTGTCCAAAAAAGTAGACGCGTTGATTTAATTTTGTAATATACCTAATATAAATTTTTATAATATTGAATGAGTACCATAATACATAAAAAATAATGTATGACCTACATCAAATATATATATATATATATATATTATAATAATGTACATAATATAATAATATATATATTAAATTTATAGTTGGGGCTATAGCTCTCGACAAATATCCATCAAGCTTCCACTATGCGACGGCCATGAGCCGATCACAATACTTCGAACGCACCGCGAAAAGGACGCAGACTGACTCCGATATTATGTCCGCGATCGTCGTCTACACGGCCGAACCGTGAATTGGGTGGGGAAGCGAGGAGAAAAAAAAGGTTTTCTGATATCAAATTTTATTCAAGTAATTTAGTCGCACCAAATAATATCGGCCTATAGGCGTCTACCCGCGATATCTCTATATCAATAATATATTTACGATTATAAATTATACAAATGTATTACTTAATAAATTGAAAATAATAGTAAAGTATAAAATAAAATTTTTTTTTTGAGTAAAATTACACTGTGCATTCCAATATTATAATTAGATTTTAATTATACAAACAGATATATTATTTAATTTTACTTAAATAGTTACATATCTATTTACTAATTGGAATTGGAATTGTTTTCTATTCAAAAACTTAAAATATAATTACATTTTTTATTTTTAAAATTATGTATAATTTGGTGGTATCCATTTTAAGGAGCATAATATATAAGAATTTTGATATTTCGATGATTATATGAATATTTTTCATTTATTGCAGATATGATATTTTTGATGTCATTATTCGTAATAATTTAATATATTAGTATTCTACAAAAAATCCGCAAAATTTGTTGCTCATCATTTACTTTTCATAATATTGAATATATATA
>JABCUB010000114.1:0-16002 GCA_013282895.1 Eriosoma lanigerum | reverse complement strand
TTTTAAATACATATTACAAAAATGTATGTCATATTATTTGAGCATTGCTCAGTATCATAAATATAAGTAGACAGTTAAATTATATATGCTTCGCCTTATACTCTCAAACAGATGGGGTTGGCCACTTTAGTCCTACATCTCTATAGATTTTGATCTTCTACCTCTCGTCAATTCACACCAGTCTTCATCGTATTACTATTTAGCCTACATTACATTTTCCCCTTTAGTACCTGCTACATTAATTTCCATAACAATTCTCACTGCTTCTGATTAATCTCATCTCATAACATTACCAAACTATCAACAAATGAATAGAAGAAAACGATAAAGAATAAGCAGAAGATGAAAAAGAAGAATTTCTTTATTCTATATAAATTAGAAATATATGATTACGTTTCCTAGATGTTAAAGAATTCTTAACATATTTAAAAGTGCAATACAATACTCGTAAGTATTAATTTACAATATACAAATAATAAATAAAATAATATATTTAACTTATAATTTTTGAAGGTCTAGGTATTTAACGTTAAAAACCTATTTATTAAATACTAGATTAGATTGTACTAGATTTAATTCTACGTCAATTTTCAACCGAAATAATTCTCTACTTGTGGTAATCCGACCATTATTCCTACTCCAAAAACTGTCTTTAGACTTTTAAAAATAAAAAATATAAAACATTGAACTAAAATTTTAAAATTAAGGACGCCTTAAAAAATTGATTTTTAAAATATTTTGTAAATAAATTAAATTTTCACACCGTTTTACCCAAGACTGTAGGTAATATATTACATATTGGATAAATTTTGAAACTCTATTTTAAGTTAGAAAATCAACCTACCCGTTCCAAAATTGTATTACATATTTTGTCAATTTTCCATTATTTTTTGTTAGTTTTTCTTTACCCAATGAAAAACTTCTGAAAAATTCTATAAATAAGCTATAGAAAGTATCAATTAGATACAATTTTCTATCGGATCCATACCCTTTTACAATAGTTATATCATTATAATACCATGGTAGTCCATGACTGTTGTGATCGGATCACGATAACAATAACAAATTTTTTTTTAAAGTATTTGAATAGTCATTTAGAGTATATATACATTTTTTAAATTATTCAAAATACTTATTTTGAATACTTCTTTAGACATTTATTCGAATATGTATTTTGAATACCATATATAAGTATTCTTTACATATCTGACATACAGATAAAGCTCATAAATTTAACTTACGTTTATTGTTTACTTATAAAAATTGCAATTATTGTAATTACTATAAATTTATAAAAACAAAATTTAAAAAAGTAAAAGAAAAATGGGTAAAACAACATTGAGCTGAGTTAAATGAACTTTTCAAAACAAAAAGACTAGATTATGCCTATGGACCCATAAATGAATTATTTGCTTCATCATAATAAACAACGCTCGGAATTACAATATTAAAGATAAGAATAATAAATTGCTCATAGATACAACAGAGGTGGTAAATTGATGGAGATAATATCTTGAAGAATATATCAAGGAGATGATCTTGATAAGCTGTAAAGTCTCAATGAAGAAACTAATAAGAAACATATAGTGTACTAATACTAAGAAGTGAATTTACTATTTAGTGCCAGTCTAAAGATTTAAAAATAGAAAATCTCCAGGAGTTGATGAAATCTTAGGAGAGCTTCTTAAAAATGAAAGCGAAAGGATAACCATTGTGATTTAACACTTTATCAAAGATATATATGAAACAGGATTAATACTAAAGAACTTTTGAATAAGCAGAATAGTCACATTACCAAAATAGAATAAAGATGACTTATGTTTAGACTTTAGAACTCTATGTTTACTCCCCCACGTTTCAATGTTATGCAGACACATGCGGACACAGATACAGACACACGCGGACACGGACACGGACACGGACACGGACACGGAAACGTACACGGACATGGATACGGACACACGTAGACACGGACACGGATATATATTTATTATGTATATAAAGATATGTACTATTATATATCTGTGGGAACATCTAATTAGGTTGGCAACACAACCGATATCAAAATTATTGCATTAATACTCTTATCATTTTTCTGACAGCTGCCTTTCTCTGCTATGATGTTTGTGTAATTTATAATCATTGTCTATTTTGTTTATTCTATTCTGTGTATTAATAAAATTAAAAAAAATATTTTATTTATCTAGTTATTTTTAAACGAATTAAAAATGTTGCACAATGTATATTTTTATTTAGCTGATGAAACCACTTTAGTTAATTTTTGTAGTGAACAAAGTAAGTTATTATCTAATTAAGTATTATAATTATTTATATATTATATTATTATGCGATATTTTGATGTATTTAATGTTAGAATATATATGATTGTTCTTCGTATGTTTGTCGTATTTTTACTAATTATTCTAGTAAAAAACTTGCCATTTTGTTTCTAAATAGGCCAACGACTCTATTGTTCATGCTTGACGTGATAGCTTAGACCCCCTTTATCAATGCCTAAACATAAAAAATTAACAATGCAAAGAATAACGCGCAAAGGGATTTCAAAGTTAACGACACTGAATTTACCGTCCCGAACGCGAAATTTTAAAACATGTCTAGGATCATTAAACTGCCTGGTGTATTTTCAGGTAGGTAATTACTACGCATGGTTGTGACTTTTCGTTTTCATTTCTAACATAAACATAATGATAATAATATTATTATCGACATTATAATTTAATTTTGTAATTTTAACTAATATGAATAATGTGTCAGGAACAATTTTAATAAAAAACAAAATATTCAACACAATTATTATTTATTGAAGTATATAAATTGAAATTTACCCACATTATCAGAAATTGTTAAATTTAATATTTATAATAAGAAATGAAAAACAGAATTTATGAAAAAAATTTCGTATGGGTTATATACTCATAGCTATGACTTATTTAAGTATAAATAGTATATTATGTCTATATATAAATTGTTTTATCATAATAGCATAAGTAATAATGTTGATAACAAAATTTAGTACCTAATCGTTTTAGTAGTGATTATAGTGAAAAAAGCTGTTTTTCGGTCCTCGGAAAAATTAGTGGTTCAATAATACGATTCTAAGCGAAACTCGGTCAATTACAGTATATTTACTGATATACGATCACAATTCCGATAGACAATATTATAATTGATAATTAAAATATATAAATTATATATTTGATGTAATGTTGGTAATAATGTTATCTTAGTTTAATATGTTAGACATGAAAACACGAATGGATCTTCGCAAGAAAAAAATCTATTATTTCAACCATACTTTATGCATAGCTAAATATATATTTATTTAGCTATGATTTTACGCATGCGCGGAAGATTTGAGTGGATTTCTTATCAATGTTATATTTCGTTTTTTTATTTATTTTTATATATATATATATAGTATATATGGTCATTTTTATAATTAATATTATTTCACTTTCATCTTGTAGTAATAATTTTTTAATTAACTTTCTATTCAACGTGGATTTGCATCACAAATTGAGGGATATTTTCCAGTTGCGGAGCGTAGCGACGAATGCTACAAGCAGAATCACAACGACTATAATTATAATGTGTGAGTGTGTTTATAGTCATACACTTACGACCATGCGTAATACTTACCTATCTAAAAATACACCAGGCGGTTAAATGATCTGTGAAACGTTTTAAAATTTCACGTCCCGACAGCTACTGATGAGCGGACCGCCACGGGATCCCTCTCGCGTTCTCTCTTTTTCTTTGACCGCTCACGATAATAACATTGTGTTTAACTCCATGTCAAATTTTCTTATCATTTCTCGACAAAGAGCACTGTCACGTTCAACTGCCATTGTGTGCCACAGTGAAGGCGCTCCCCTTCAACTATCAACAGATCGTCATGGCTGTGTATTGTAACCCCTCGTCCCATCGTGTCCGTCAATTGCGGGAACTCGCTGTCATGTGTTGTTTTCGCATTTTCGACGTGTCGCTCAACGTGGTTCAAACTCAGTCGCTCAGACTTTCACTATGCTCAGGACATTCATTAACGAATACGGATCCAGCGGTGCGGTGAAATTTATGTCCTCCCCTCCCAGATATGACTGTATATTCTTGTTGAATGCTCTGCCTCCCCTTTCCACAATTTCTATATGTAACTATTTGATCGTTGTAGGTGTACAGTAAATGTAAAATAAATAACAATACAGTATACACATATATTATATAATTTTATTATTTACTACCATCAAAATTCCCGTGCACAAGGCACCTCGCATCAATTGCCTAAGGGAAAAAACGCTGCGCTAACACTACAATTACTGTAATAATTGATAGCAATTGAACAAAATAATTTATCAATGAAAGCAATGAAAGTAATTATCATATTAAAGATTAAATCCCTATATATTAACAAAAACAAAAATATCTTAATCTATATAGCGTTTTAATTATTTTCTTCGACCTCACATTACACTCATAGCTAGATGAAAACGCGCCTACTAGACTTCCAAATATATATCATAATTAAAATTTGTAATCTATTTTCTCTAGTTACTCCATAATCCCATCTTGTAAGATTCCATCAATATAAGTGCTAGACTTATATTTTCAGTTTTCTTGCACAATTGCTAAAAATTCTGTTCTATACAACAGTGTTGTTTATTATTTTATATTATCTACCTTTCAATTTTATCAACATCACATTCTTACATATAATACCCGATGTTTCCTTCTTTCATGCACACTTTATCCTACTTTTCATTTTTTCTTCAGGATCACTAAAATTTTTCACTACCTATCCTAAGTATTTCATCCTATCTATCCTATTTAACCTATCTATCGACCTTTTACATTATCACATTACACTATTGACTATAATAATAATTACAAATAAATTATAATAAATCGTCATCACTTTTTCGTCTTTCCTTTTCATACAAAAAAGTTCTAAAAGTCTCTGAACCTTTATTTTAATAAATTTAATTATTTAATACCTAGTTAATTCATTTATATAAAATAATATAATAAAATAAGAATGGGACATTTTTGAAATTATAACATTGTAGATTCGCATTTTTATGATAAATGCTACAGTAAGTATTAATTTTGAAATATTTAAAATAATGTTTGATCTTAAATGATTTTGTATAATATATGATAAATGATAATAAATAATAATATGTTAGATTTGATATGATTACGACCATAATACATCTATATTATGGTGTAACCATATTGTAGGAATATTATTTTGTACATAATAATAAAATATAATTTAGTTTCTTTCTATACTTTATTGTGTGACATTCTGTGTTTGTGTTCTCCTAATTGACTATCTTGTTTAGCATTACTTAACAATTTTAATCGTGTAGTACTGAAACAGAATCCCTTTTTTAATTATATTCGTTTCAATGTATAATACTTTAATGTTGATAATATAATGAGAATATTCCACTGTTTAAAAATCAAAACTTTAATACGTAACATGACTTCTTCACAGATTATATTTTTCTACTAATATTAAACATTTTATTATTTATTAAAAATACAAATGAGTTATATATAAAAAATATGTAATATTATGTACTTAATATCAATATATAGACTCATATTTATACTTTTGAATCCATTCAGTGGCGGTCAAATGATTTTGTCATGGGGGGGGAAGATCCTAATTTTTCAACATAAACTTTGATAATTGTAAATATTAGTCATAACTTAATGATATAATATAATATAAAGTACAAACTCAAAAAAAATATTTAATCGATAGATAATATTAATAACATTGTAATCGAATTATTAAATTATTAAATCTATTTTCCTTTTCTTTTTTTTTGCAAGTTCATCCAATACTTCATCTAGTGTTATATATATGAACCTACGATGAATAGTTACTATGGTTGATGACTCTAAAATAAGATAATTAATAAAGAATTGATAAAAATTAAAGTATTATATAGAACATGTTTTTAATTTAACATTGTAGAATTAAATAAATGTTTTATGGATTTCAGTAAAAAATTGCAACTAGTTGTTACTTTTTTAGTTTATTTTTCGAATTTCTCGAAAGCTTTTTCTTGGGAAACGAAAAACTACCAATAAATGGTGGAAAATCGACAAAATTCGATTTCTGTTATTTTAAATTTTGTTTATTTCGTGATTACTAATTGTATTTTAATCGTAGGGATTTGAAAATTGTTTTGAGTATTCACATAGATGTTCTTCATAAGAGAAAAAAAAATGGAAACCATTAGTAGATATTCTGACTAAGTATAGAGATTTGAAATTTTTTACAAAAATATTTATGATTACCTGCAATTTTGATTTTAACAGTTTGAAAATTGTATAGAAGCCTACTCATTTAGTACTTTATTAATTTCCAAAATATTTTGAAAATTTTTAGACACAATTTTGTTTATAAGCTTCTAAAATTTGAATATTTTTAGTAAAATTGTATATTGTGATTTTTTTTTATGTATGATGACCCTTTTTTCTATAGAATTAATGGTCCGATTACCACAAATAGCATATGCTTTCGATAGAAATGCTTCTAATTGGTACTTGTTCTTTATTATTAGTTTAATTTCATATTTTTAACCCTTTTTGGTCTACCCTAACTAAGTATCATCTTTCGATTTTTAAATAGGAACACCCATTTTTTATCTCAGATATGAGTTGAGATATATTTAAAATTAATTTTAGCATTAAAATAATTTATTTAGTATCAGCTGTTTGATCAGTATAATCCATTTATATTTTTTTATAATTAGTTTTTCCATTATTGTATATTTAATATTATCTGTTTTTCGTATTTGTGAATTATTATTTTCTTTTTGTATTGATTATTCTATCTCGTCGTTTCGTGTCTCCCATTGTCGTTCTACCGGAACACACACGTTGTTCTTCGTGTCTCTTTTATTTTTTGTTACGTCTGTCATTGTGACAATGAAATCTTTATTTTAATTATACATATAAAATAAACTTTATTGTCGCCATTTCGGCATTCACAGTTACCAGTAATAAACAGCTTTTATCAAACGATAAACATCTTGTGAGATATTAATTTATCATTTGTGTAATCTACTTGTCCTGTGCAACTTTGTGTCCCCTATGATACCACCAGTTATTGTTGCCTCACGTAAGTCCGCCAACACCCAGTGTGGTGTGTGGGAGGCCGTCCAGGTCGTCGAGATTCAGTCAATCAGTTCGTTATCATTCTCCAACATCGTCGTTGATTATAAGTGTGTTTGATTGTTTAGATTTTAAGGTAATTGTCCGATTTTTTGTGAACTCTGTGGTCATTGCATCAGACTGATCTGATCACAAAGATCCCCCCCGCTAACCATTAGCTAAGTCGTACCATCCCGTTTTCCTTGTATAAATTGTACCATCCTTTTTCCCGTGTGTTTATTACTCGCTACCGTACTCGCCGACACCCGATATATTCATCGCGCGACCGGCGGATGTGGTTATCATACCCGAGAATTACAAGGCGACATTTTCTATTTTTTTATTTTTATTTTATTTTTGTTGTTACTGGTTTTTTTTGTTCTCGGTTCAAACCGAGTGGTCCTTCACCGTTCACCAGTTGCCAATGCTATAATGGAGCGGCGCATTAATCGTATATTATTATCATGAACTAAGATAAATCTATAAAATACGTTATGGTTATGATAATACAATAATAATATTATCGTGCATTAAGTCTATTAAGAATATTTAGTTACATTTTATAATTAATTTCAGTTTATGCAATTAAATCTTGAAATGATTTAACGTTTTTTTTGTCTTTTGATAATTTGTCCAAAGGTATAATAGCTAGAATACGTATTAATAATTAATATCCTATGGTATATGTTATAATATAATTTAAATAATTAAATTTTGAATTTGTTTTATTATAAAATTAATGACAATATATTTACGTAGGGAATAATTGACAACATCTAAGAAGACTTAATGCAAGATAATATTGTTATTGTATTAACATAACGTATTTTATAGCTTTATCTTAGTTCGTGATAATAATATACAATTAATGCACCACTTCATTGCAATAATAACTACTGGTTTTTAAAAATAATTGTAACTCCTAAAAAGAGCCAAATTCAAGGGATTGTACTAATCAAACAGCTAATACTAAATAAAATATTTAAATAATAAAACTAATTTTAAACATATCTCAACTCATTTCTGAAATTAAAAATGTGTGTTGCCATTTAAATATCGAAAGTTGATACTTAGTTAGGGTAGACCAAAAAAGGTAAAAAATATGAAATTAAGACAATATTATAGAACATGGTAAATGTTAAAATTATCAACAAAAAAAAAATTAGAAAAGTTAACAGTTTACGAGATAATGTGTGTTCTATATTAAATAGATCACCCTGCATAGTTTTGACAAATAGAAAAAGAAAAAGAGAGTCGTGAGAGACGATAAACGCGAACGACGAGTAAAGACGATGTCGTGTTGTCGCGTTATTAATTATTGTTTTTATGTACTTTTAATATTTTGGTATTTTATTGTAATATATTAAAATGTATATATTATTAAATAATTTTGTTTTAAAGTATGTGCAAATTATTTAATTTCCTTTTGAGTAAATGGTAAGAAAACGAGTATACGAGTACATTGAGTGTTATTAGTGTTATCATACGGTGATATCAGAGTATAGCATATACAACAGTTTTTATCGTAGTTGTCAATCCATCATATTATAGGTCATGCTAAGAGTCTTTTTTTATACATTTTGTGACTAAAACGTTTTTAAGTAGTTGGCCATCCACTTTTTATGCATTTCCGAACCATTCTAGCCGTTTTTTACAAATAAAGAAGTGTATTTATTGTATACTATTTTCATATTATCATTGGTCTATTCTTTTTTCATATGCCTGTATTTTTCGCTTAAAACTTTGTTCGTAATCGTTTGTAAAACTCGTTCTTTAACGTGATAAGTTTTCTGCTGGTAGACTTAAATATGGTATAATTTTTTCAAATGTATACTCATCCAATCCTATAATATCTATGATCTCTGAGATCTCCTTGATGCTAACATGTACTAAATTTTCCCATAATTTATGTTAAGATAAGGGGATCTTTACTTGTATCCATAAATTTTAATATAACATTGCCACATTGGTGACATCTCCTTTAGTTTCACCTATTACCACCAGTGGCGTACCTAATCAGTTGTTATTGTATTAGGGGCGATTCATTAATTTTTAAATATATAATTGTAATTAAGTATAAGTATAAATATATAATAGTAATTAAGTATACATCACACATATTTAAATTAAAAATCAAATATTCTACGTGTCATGGAGGGAATGCTCTCATTGACTTCCCGCAGGTACGTCACTAATTACCATAATATCATCTACAAACGCCAACTTTTCATTACTCATTTCTATATATATATCATTTGTGTCATTTATTATTTTTTCGATAGGCTAATTGAATAAGGATGGTGGGAGGGTATCCCCAAGTTTAATATAGAATTTTAGGTATTGAAATGCTTTGCAAATAGCGTCCATAATATTTTGACATTAGCCGGTTAGGTTAGGTTAGGTTATTAATATTAGCAATGTCAGAACTTTGTAACGTATACCTAGTAATAATATTCCATAATAGTTCTTTGTTTAAGTGCGATTCCCCTTCTTAAGTATTGGACATTCTATTGCAGTTTTGCATTCATGTTCTCAGTTTCCCATATTATATTAATTACTGAACATCATTTAATGTTAATATAAAAAAAAATCTAAATAATTTCAGCACAACTTATTAATAAGCTAAATTCCTCAGATGGTAAGTTAATACTGTTCCTTAATTGTATTTTTATATTATATTGCATTAACCCATTGGTTTTAAAATGGATATTTTATTTTCTTTTTAACCAAATTTGCGTAATTAAACATAATTATTTTGTTTGTTTACTGTTATTATTACCAATAAGTAAAAACAATATTTGTTATATTTTATTTGGTTTTGAATTATATCATCGAGTACGTAATCAATATAAAATGATGAATTAGTAACCACATATTGGTTATTTTTACACTTGTTGAAGATTTTATAAAATCTGATTTTGCATTATGCGATAAAGCGTAGTATTTCTATACTATTTTGAATTTCGGTTTCGCTTTATAGTTACATTAGAACTAAAACTCATCATTTAATCATTGTTTGTTCTAATTATGACATCGAATGTTAATAAATGAAAACGAGCAACTAACAACTCCTAAAAACGTATCAATTATTCAATATTTTTTATGCAGAAAATATCAAATAGCGCGTTTTAAGTACATTTGTATAAAAGCCTACATTTATAATCTATAATAATTTATCAAAAGACATTAAATTTTACATTTGCATGTGCATATTTTTATTTAAAATGAAATTATTCTTATTCATAATCTTATAGTTCAATTTATAATTACATATAAATATGTATATATATATATATGACACGTGACGGACACCTATTAGTATAGTTATTAGAGGATTGGGCAAATTACAAAACATTCGTTTATCCAGCTTCTCAATTTTATAGTATAATATTTAATGAGTTCATTTTAATAAATTTATTTCAGTCTTTTCACATTTTGTTGTTTTTTATTTGTTCATGAACTTCAAGAGACATCCATAAGAGTATCATGAATCACTATTCGCTATCCAAACGCAGTCGACTGTGGTACCTATGGAAACGATGTAGTATCAAATCTACTGTCACCATGAGATAATCAAATACATTAAAATATTAAATGATGTATTAAAATTACAATATTACAAGACGTGTACGAACTTAGCCTCCTCCACTGGCTATTATGCCCAAATTTCTTCAAAAAGGTGTCATTATATGATTAACATTGGAAAAAGAATTATCAATTAAATTTATTGATACTATTTATGATTACTGGTTAGGCTTAATAGAAAGTCTAAATCCATATAATACAAGGTTAAATTGTTAGTTGTGTAGGGGACACGATCGACGGACTTTTCAATTGTATAATATGATTTTCGATACCCGTACGCGAGTAGAGATCGGTTTGCAATCTACTGTGGGTAACTGTGGTAAATGTATTTGAAGATATATAAAATTAATATTATTAAATACAGTCCACTACCATTAAACATATAAAAAAAAGTTGATTTATTTTGTTTAATTAAATATACTGAATATGCGACAAAATACAATTGATATAAATAATATAAATTGCAGTTGAGTATGATTATAATAAAATAGGAACATTTCTTTTACACCTGTACGTACTCTTCGAAAGGTGAAGGACTTGATTGCCTTATATCATTCACGAGAATACCATCAATTGTATGAATTGTGGCCTTTTGTATGTCTCTTTCTTTGTCTGCGTGAATATACAAGATTCAGACTACATTCCGTCTATTTAGTGAAAGATTGCTGCCTAAAATTCTTACTTTTAATGTATGTTCCATTGTCTTTTTTCTAGTTGACTTCAACACATTTATCATTAACTTAATGTTTCACAATTCTTGTAAGTATATTGAATGAAATTAATTTATAATTTAAAAACTATTTATTAATTTTATGGGAATGTACGTTCGACATTCATTTTATACGCTTAATGATTAGGTTAGATATTTAGATATATGTAATAGATATTTTATTACATAATAATATTATTATAACACATATGTATATTATGTGTAAGTAGGTACCTTACTTATATGCCATATATAAATAGTATATTTCATGATTTCATTAAAATTATAATTGAATTCTTATTCAAATTAATCATTTAATCTATCAAATACAAACTATAACATTTAAATTAATAACGTTCAATTATGTTTTTATTTTAAAAAATTACTTCCTATCTATATATAAATATAATAAGTACAGAATGCGGCATATTGAACTCCCATATTTCAATTAATTATTATCACGTTATCAAACTGATCAGATTAAAGCGATTTATGTCATTAATCTGGGTCATAATAAGGTTTTTAGGCGAATTTTGTACTGTGATCTTAAATTCTATATAAGATAATGGTAATTTAAGAATTAAGTTTAGTTGGTAGGGGAAAATGAAAAAATTAATGTAATGCAATTATTACAATTGTACCTCCCAACGGTATTGTGTGGAGTAGTGATGAAGCACATTTCCACATTTCTGGCACAGTAAACAAACAAAATTTTCACTATTGGGCTACGGAAAACATTTAAATAATACACCAACGATTCCTTCACAGTTCCAAAGTCAAAGTTTGGTATGCTTTATCTTCGGTAGATATCGTGGAATCTTATTTCTTTTAAGAGGGAGGCGTTACTGTTACTGTGACTTCCAACCGGTATTGCTAGATATTAGATAACATTTTATTCCCAAAAATAGGAGAATACGATATTACTGAAGCCTTATGGTTTCAACAAGATAGAATCACAGCTCATACCCTTCTTTCTCGTGCCATAATGCAAGAAATGTTTCCTGGTCGCTTTATATCCTTACGGGAAAACGTCGCATGGCCTCCTCGCTCCTCTGATTTGAGCCCATGTGATTATTTCTTATGGGGGTACCTCAAATCTGAAGTATACAAACATCGACTTAAGATTATTGTCGAAATAAAGACGCTATCTGTCAAGAAATCGCTGCGATTTCACTCGATATGCTAGCGATAGTGATGGAAAACTTTGGAAAACAGCTTCATATGTGCATCGCTCGTCAAGACCATCATTTGGACAATATAATTTTTAAAAAATAACAAAAAAAAACCTTATACTATACTTTTTATTAATACATTTTTTTTTTCTTATCATATACTATTTTGTTTTAATTCGCCTTGGAAATGTGGGAATCCATTATGCCGCACTCTGTATATTTCACAATCGCGGTATCACTGTATGCGGGATGGGAGCGTAAATATGCATGCTTACGTGTAGTTGTAATCAGGGTTGTATTTAGTATATTTTATTTCCATGAATGTATCTCTTAAATTTACCTTTAGGAATAATAAGATACTTTTTAAACTTTTAAATATATTATCCTCTAATAAAATCTCAATGAATAACAAAATATTATAACTTTATTATTAATAAGTAAACATATAATATTAAAAATGTCATACTTTTAAATATATATAGATTAACAAATAACAATAGTGTAATATCATTGATTTTATAATATGTATACTCGTATATTATTAAATCAATTGTAATATTAATATATATTAAATAGAGTATTATTATATAGAATTTCGAATGAGCTAATCAAAGAACGTATTAGATATAATTTGCTACCGAGAGCATACTCTATTCATAGTAGTAATCGGATCATTATTTCTACCCGAAAAAGTATCTTCAGACATAAAACAAACAAAAATAAATATTTTTGTAAAATTAATACATTCTTCGCTTCAGATAAGCATTCATTCAATTAAAATGTATATATGAAGTACAGCATTATATGGCAGTGAAACAAAGACGTTGAATAAAAAAAATAAAATCACTTTAGAAACTATAGATATGTGTGTTGGCGAATAATAGAGGAAATAAATGACAGAAATGAAGACAAACGAAGAAATGTTAAATTTAGTGAAAAAAGAACCTTAACAAGTAAATTTAGATCAAAACGATGGAATACCACTATGATAGGACACAAAGAATGTTTTCGCGAAGGTACCGACAGCAAACTGTTTACTAGAAAGTAGAAATCGTTTAGGCGATTGTTTTTGATCAAAACAGTAAACTGTTTACTAAAATGTTTGCTCTTATCACTAAACAACTTCACCAAAAGTTTTGTATTTCTGTTACCTCTTATTATAAAAAATGATAATACAAAATATACTGTATTGTACACTCGTACTGTCGTAGGTGTCGTGAAATAAAATAGATATTTTATTAAGTGATTAGGATTTAAATTTGTATTATTAGTTTTCACTCGTTTTGACGATGCATCAATGAGTACTCTATGCAATGCAATGCATAAACTTGTTGTCAAAACTAATGCGTATCAGTAAAGAGTCTCTAAATATTTTGCTTTCCGTACCTCTCGCGAAAACACGCTTATTATTTAATGAATATATGACTTGATATATTCATACAAATTTATTACCTGTTAGTTATACACGAACTAAGAAGAGTACATTTTTGAACCAATAAATACAATCGAGGTTTTAACTTTTATTGACATATAGATAGGTTAAACTAAAGATATGTTACCTAATATTTATAATAATAATTAATTATTTATATTCATGGTCTTTTATTATAAAATAATTTAATTTATATATAATAATATAATCATATAATATTATTATTATAAATTCATAGACACTCTTGATATTGGCCAAAGTACGTTAATATATTTAATGATTTTCTGTATTAAATATATTATAATAATTATATATGAATACATATTTTTAACTTCTGTTTATAAAATGTATTTAAAATTATTTTAAAAAGTATACCTACACTAAATAGATTTGAACTCCATTATTGCTATTTAAACTATTATTATTTCAAATACCTTTAATACTTAATTTTAATAGTATGTTGAATTATGTTTTACTTTAAATTATTATTTTCAGTTGATGTTGGTAAGTTGTAATCTTTTAAGATTTTTTATAGAATATAACAATCAATTAACGCATATTTAAAACTCATAGTGTAATTACATTATGGTATATAAAAGTATTAAAAATGTTTAAACACTTCTTTAATTATTCAACTTTTTCCATTTAATAAAATTTTAAAATACTTAATATTAATAAAAAAATGTAAAAATGTTGAAATTATTTATAAAATGACTTACTTTTTATTATGAAAATACGATAATTTTACATCTATTTCGATTGCATAAATTTAATCTTTATTTCTTAAAGTATATAATTTTTAATTACTCCTTATTTTTATTTTTTAGATTTCGTAGCACTTTATAGATATCATTTAAAAATAAACATAACAAAACCATTAAAGCAAGGTACATGTTTTCTTTAACTTTAAGTAGGTATACAATATTATTAATACATAATAATGAATGAACATCAGATGATAACAAATGGTTAACATCTATAAAGGTAAACAACCAAAAATTAAAAACCGTAAGGGTTTCCAATGTGCATGATGAACTGTGTTTATGCCTGATTAGTATGACGTTAGGAATATAGCGTAGAGAGATCATATATTAAACACTATATTTGCAATATTCATAGACCATATTATATCGTATATTACAACGTACCAAATCATACTACTGTGATAATATTTCTTAATATTTTGCTAAAATGTATTATGTGTATGGGAGCATAAAAAGTATAAATGAATGAATGAAATAACAAAATATATATTTATATAATTAGTTCTAAGTTATGCTAAATTTCTTTTGATAATAAAACAATATTTGATATCATAAAAAATGACAGTACCTACATATTTTACCATGAATCACGCGTGTAACTTTTGGTTTATAGCTACAATACTACATCATCGTAGAACCTTCATATATGATTAGTTATGTAGTATTATTAGTAGATATATGTCAGTTTCTTAATTATTTATTTTACCTTTAGATAATGGACGACGACAAAAGTATATGCCTAACACTTAAACTGAAGTTCATTAGCTAACCCATTACAAGCAAAACCATTTATTACATAAAACAAGGTTAACCTAACCTAACTTTAGGAAAAACTAAAATAGTTTTCTGAAATAATCGCACCAGTATACTATTTGAACACTATGCTATAGAAGTATTGAATTCACATTTCAATTCCTTAAATGATGATGATTATTAATTTAACAACTTTAATAATTACAAAACTGATACACGGCAAAAGACAATTAGGAATATATTACGAGTTAAGAACAACGGATAATGTATTTATAATGATATATTAAAATTACGTATAATAACAAACTTATAATTAGTTATATTATTTTTGTGTTTTTTCTTTTTTCTTTTTTAGTTCCATTATTTGGGAGTATTCAACGTTGGTGTGACATTAATTAT
>JABCUB010000113.1:0-16009 GCA_013282895.1 Eriosoma lanigerum | reverse complement strand
TTTTAAATACATATTACAAAAATGTATGTCATATTATTTGAGCATTGTTCAGTATCATAAATATAAGTAGACAGTTAAATTATATATGCGTCGCCTTATACTCTCAAACAGATGGGGTTGGCCACTTTAGTCCTACATCTCTATAGATTTTGATTTTCTACCTCTCGTCAATTCATACCAGTCTTCATCGTATTACTATCTAGCCTACATTACATTTTCCCCTTTCGTACCTGCTACATTAATTTCCATAACAATTCTCACTGCTGCTGATTAATCTCATCTCATAACATTACCAAACTATCAACAAATGAATAGAAGAAAACGATAAAGAATAAGCAGAAGATGAAAAAGAAGAATTTCTTTATTCTATATAAATTAGAAATATATGATTACGTTTCCTAGATGTTAAAGAATTCTTAACATATTTAAAAGAGCAATACAATACTCGTAAGTATTAATTTACAATATACAAATAATAAATAAAATAATATGTTTAACTTATAATTTTTGAAGGTCTAGGTATTTAACGTTAAAAACCTATTTATTAAATACTAGATTAGATTGTACTAGATTTAATTCTACGTCAATTTTCAACCGAAATAATTCTCTACTTGTGGTAATCGGACCATTATTCCTACTCAAAAAACTGTCTTTAGACTTTTAAAAATAAAAAGTATAAAACATTGATATAAAATTTTAAAATTAAGGACGCCTTAAAAAATTGATTTTTAAAATATTTTGTAAATAAATTAAATTTTCACACCGTTTTACCCAAGACTGTAGGTAATATATTACATATTGGATAAATTTTGAAACTCTATTTTAAGTTAGAAAATCAACCTACCCGTTCCAAAATTGTATTACATATTTTGTCAATTTTCCATTATTTTTTGTTAGTTTTTCTTTACCCAATGAAAAACTTCTGAAAAATTCTATAAATAAGCTATAGAAAGTATCAATTAGATACAATTTTCTATCGGATCCATACCCTTTTACAATAGTTATATCATTATAATACCATGGTAGTCCATGACTGTTGTGATCGGATCACGATAACAATAACAAATTTTTTTTTAAAGTATTTGAATAGTCATTTAGAGTATATATACATTTTTTAAATTATTCAAAATACTTATTTTGAATACTTCTTTAGACATTTATTCGAATATGTATTTTGAATACCATATATAAGTATTCTTTACATATCTGACATACAGATAAAGCTCATAAATTTAACTTACGTTTATTGTTTACTTATAAAAATTGCAATTATTGTAATTACTATAAATTTATAAAAACAAAATTTAAAAAAGTAAAAGAAAAATGGGTAAAACAACATTGAGCTGAGTTAAATGAACTTTTCAAAACAAAAAGACTAGATTATGCCTATGGACCCATAAATGAATTATTTGCTTCATCATAATAAACAACGCTCGGAATTACAATATTAAAGATAAGAATAATAAATTGCTCATAGATACAACAGAGGTGGTAAATTGATGGAGATAATATCTTGAAGAATATATCAAGGAGATGATCTTGATAAGCTGTAAAGTCTCAATGAAGAAACTAATAAGAAACATATAGTGTACTAATACTAAGAAGTGAATTTACTATTTAGTGCCAGTCTAAAGATTTAAAAATAGAAAATCTCCAGGAGTTGATGAAATCTTAGGAGAGCTTCTTAAAAATGAAAGCGAAAGGATAACCATTGTGATTTAACACTTTATCAAAGATATATATGAAACAGGATTAATACTAAAGAACTTTTGAATAAGCAGAATAGTCACATTACCAAAATAGAATAAAGATGACTTATGTTTAGACTTTAGAACTCTATGTTTACTCCCCCACGTTTCAATGTTATGCAGACACATGCGGACACAGATACAGACACACGCGGACACGGACACGGACACGGACACGGACACGGAAACGTACACGGACATGGATACGGACACACGTAGACACGGACACGGATATATATTTATTATGTATATAAAGATATGTACTATTATATATCTGTGGGAACATCTAATTAGGTTGGCAACACAACCGATATCAAAATTATTGCATTAATACTCTTATCATTTTTCTGACAGCTGCCTTTCTCTGCTATGATGTTTGTGTAATTTATAATCATTGTCTATTTTGTTTATTCTATTCTGTGTATTAATAAAATTAAAAAAAATATTTTATTTATCTAGTTATTTTTAAACGAATTAAAAATGTTGCACAATGTATATTTTTATTTAGCTGATGAAACCACTTTAGTTAATTTTTGTAGTGAACAAAGTAAGTTATTATCTAATTAAGTATTATAATTATTTATATATTATATTATTATGCGATATTTTGATGTATTTAATGTTAGAATATATATGATTGTTCTTAGTATGTTTGTCGTATTTTTACTAATTATTCTAGTAAAAAACTTGCCATTTTGTTTCTAAATAGGCCAACGACTCTATTGTTCATGCTTGACGTGATAGCTTAGACCCCCTTTATCAATGCCTAAACATAAAAAATTAACAATGCAAAGAATAACGCGCAAAGGGATTTCAAAGTTAGCGACACTGAATTTACCGTCCCGAACGCGAAATTTTAAAACATGTCTAGGATCATTAAACTGCCTGGTGTATTTTCAGGTAGGTAATTACTACGCATGGTTGTGACTTTTCGTTTTCATTTCTAACATAAACATAATGATAATAATATTATTATCGACATTATAATTTAATTTTGTAATTTTAACTAATATGAATAATGTGTCAGGAACAATTTTAATAAAAAACAAAATATTCAACACAATTATTATTTATTGAAGTATATAAATTGAAATTTACCCACATTATCAGAAATTGTTAAATTTAATATTTATAATAAGAAATGAAAAACAGAATTTATGAAAAAAATTTCGTATGGGTTATATACTCATAGCTATGACTTATTTAAGTATAAATAGTATATTATGTCTATATATAAATTGTTTTATCATAATAGCATAAGTAATAATGTTGATAACAAAATTTAGTACCTAATCGTTTTAGTAGTGATTATAGTGAAAAAAGCTGTTTTTCGGTCCTCGGAAAAATTAGTGGTTCAATAATACGATTCTAAGCGAAACTCGGTCAATTACAGTATATTTACTGATATACGATCACAATTCCGATAGACAATATTATAATTGATAATTAAAATATATAAATTATATATTTGATGTAATGTTGGTAATAATGTTATCTTAGTTTAATATGTTAGACATGAAAACACGAATGGATCTTCGCAAGAAAAAAATCTATTATTTCAACCATACTTTATGCATAGCTAAATATATATTTATTTAGCTATGATTTTACGCATGCGCGGAAGATTTGAGTGGATTTCTTATCAATGTTATATTTCGTTTTTTTATTTATTTTTATATATATATATATAGTATATATGGTCATTTTTATAATTAATATTATTTCACTTTCATCTTGTAGTAATAATTTTTTAATTAACTTTCTATTCAACGTGGATTTGCATCACAAATTGAGGGATATTTTCCAGTTGCGGAGCGTAGCGACGAATGCTACAAGCAGAATCACAACGACTATAATTATAATGTGTGAGTGTGTTTATAGTCATACACTTACGACCATGCGTAATACTTACCTATCTAAAAATACACCAGGCGGTTAAATGATCTGTGAAACGTTTTAAAATTTCACGTCCCGACAGCTACTGATGAGCGGACCGCCACGGGATCCCTCTCGCGTTCTCTCTTTTTCTTTGACCGCTCACGATAATAACATTGTGTTTAACTCCATGTCAAATTTTCTTATCATTTCTCGACAAAGAGCACTGTCACGTTCAACTGCCATTGTGTGCCACAGTGAAGGCGCTCCCCTTCAACTATCAACAGATCGTCATGGCTGTGTATTGTAACCCCTCGTCCCATCGTGTCCGTCAATTGCGGGAACTCGCTGTCATGTGTTGTTTTCGCATTTTCGACGTGTCGCTCAACGTGGTTCAAACTCAGTCGCTCAGACTTTCACTATGCTCAGGACATTCATTAACGAATACGGATCCAGCGGTGCGGTGAAATTTATGTCCTCCCCTCCCAGATATGACTGTATATTCTTGTTGAATGCTCTGCCTCCCCTTTCCACAATTTCTATATGTAACTATTTGATCGTTGTAGGTGTACAGTAAATGTAAAATAAATAACAATACAGTATACACATATATTATATAATTTTATTATTTACTACCATCAAAATTCCCGTGCACAAGGCACCTCGCATCAATTGCCTAAGGGAAAAAACGCTGCGCTAACACTACAATTACTGTAATAATTGATAGCAATTGAACAAAATAATTTATCAATGAAAGCAATGAAAGTAATTATCATATTAAAGATTAAATCCCTATATATTAACAAAAACAAAAATATCTTAATCTATATAGCGTTTTAATTATTTTCTTCGACCTCACATTACACTCATAGCTAGATGAAAACGCGCCTACTAGACTTCCAAATATATATCATAATTAAAATTTGTAATCTATTTTCTCTAGTTACTCCATAATCCCATCTTGTAAGATTCCATCAATATAAGTGCTAGACTTATATTTTCAGTTTTCTTGCACAATTGCTAAAAATTCTGTTCTATACAACAGTGTTGTTTATTATTTTATATTATCTACCTTTCAATTTTATCAACATCACATTCTTACATATAATACCCGATGTTTCCTTCTTTCATGCACACTTTATCCTACTTTTCATTTTTTCTTCAGGATCACTAAAATTTTTCACTACCTATCCTAAGTATTTCATCCTATCTATCCTATTTAACCTATCTATCGACCTTTTACATTATCACATTACACTATTGACTATAATAATAATTACAAATAAATTATAATAAATCGTCATCACTTTTTCGTCTTTCCTTTTCATACAAAATAAGTTCTAAAAGTCTCTGAACCTTTATTTTAATAAATTTAATTATTTAATACCTAGTTAATTCATTTATATAAAATAATATAATAAAATAAGAATGGGACATTTTTGAAATTATAACATTGTAGATTCGCATTTTCATGATAAATGCTACAGTAAGTATTAATTTTGAAATATTTAAAATAATGTTTGATCTTAAATGATTTTGTATAATATATGATAAATGATAATAAATAATAATATGTTAGATTTGATATGATTACGACCATAATACATCTATATTATGGTGTAACCATATTGTAGGAATATTATTTTGTACATAATAATAAAATATAATTTAGTTTCTTTCTATACTTTATTGTGTGACATTCTGTGTTTGTGTTCTCCTAATTGACTATCTTGTTTAGCATTACTTAACAATTTTAATCGTGTAGTACTGAAACAGAATCCCTTTTTTAATTATATTCGTTTCAATGTATAATACTTTAATGTTGATAATATAATGAGAATATTCCACTGTTTAAAAATCAAAACTTTAATACGTAACATGACTTCTTCACAGATTATATTTTTCTACTAATATTAAACATTTTATTATTTATTAAAAATACAAATGAGTTATATATAAAAAATATGTAATATTATGTACTTAATATCAATATATAGACTCATATTTATACTTTTGAATCCATTCAGTGGCGGTCAAATGATTTTGTCATGGGGGGGGAAGATCCTAATTTTTCAACATAAACTTTGATAATTGTAAATATTAGTCATAACTTAATGATATAATATAATATAAAGTACAAACTCAAAAAAAATATTTAATCGATAGATAATATTAATAACATTGTAATCGAATTATTAAATTATTAAATCTATTTTCCTTTTCTTTTTTTTTGCAAGTTCATCCAATACTTCATCTAGTGTTATATATATGAACCTACGATGAATAGTTACTATGGTTGATGACTCTAAAATAAGATAATTAATAAAGAATTGATAAAAATTAAAGTATTATATAGAACATGTTTTTAATTTAACATTGTAGAATTAAATAAATGTTTTATGGATTTCAGTAAAAAATTGCAACTAGTTGTTACTTTTTTAGTTTATTTTTCGAATTTCTCGAAAGCTTTTTCTTGGGAAACGAAAAACTACCAATAAATGGTGGAAAATCGACAAAATTCGATTTCTGTTATTTTAAATTTTGTTTATTTCGTGATTACTAATTGTATTTTAATCGTAGGGATTTGAAAATTGTTTTGAGTATTCACATAGATGTTCTTCATAAGAGAAAAAAAAATGGAAACCATTAGTAGATATTCTGACTAAGTATAGAGATTTGAAATTTTTTACAAAAATATTTATGATTACCTGCAATTTTGATTTTAACAGTTTGAAAATTGTATAGAAGCCTACTCATTTAGTACTTTATTAATTTCCAAAATATTTTGAAAATTTTTAGACACAATTTTGTTTATAAGCTTCTAAAATTTGAATATTTTTAGTAAAATTGTATATTGTGATTTTTTTTTATGTATGATGACCCTTTTTTCTATAGAATTAATGGTCCGATTACCACAAATAGCATATGCTTTCGATAGAAATGCTTCTAATTGGTACTTGTTCTTTATTATTAGTTTAATTTCATATTTTTAACCCTTTTTGGTCTACCCTAACTAAGTATCATCTTTCGATTTTTAAATAGGAACACCCATTTTTTATCTCAGATATGAGTTGAGATATATTTAAAATTAATTTTAGCATTAAAATAATTTATTTAGTATCAGCTGTTTGATCAGTATAATCCATTTATATTTTTTTATAATTAGTTTTTCCATTATTGTATATTTAATATTATCTGTTTTTCGTATTTGTGAATTATTATTTTCTTTTTGTATTGATTATTCTATCTCGTCGTTTCGTGTCTCCCATTGTCGTTCTACCGGAACACACACGTTGTTCTTCGTGTCTCTTTTATTTTTTGTTACGTCTGTCATTGTGACAATGAAATCTTTATTTTAATTATACATATAAAATAAACTTTATTGTCGCCATTTCGGCATTCACAGTTACCAGTAATAAACAGCTTTTATCAAACGATAAACATCTTGTGAGATATTAATTTATCATTTGTGTAATCTACTTGTCCTGTGCAACTTTGTGTCCCCTATGATACCACCAGTTATTGTTGCCTCACGTAAGTCCGCCAACACCCAGTGTGGTGTGTGGGAGGCCGTCCAGGTCGTCGAGATTCAGTCAATCAGTTCGTTATCATTCTCCAACATCGTCGTTGATTATAAGTGTGTTTGATTGTTTAGATTTTAAGGTAATTGTCCGATTTTTTGTGAACTCTGTGGTCATTGCATCAGACTGATCTGATCACAAAGATCCCCCCCGCTAACCATTAGCTAAGTCGTACTATCCCGTTTTCCTTGTATAAATTGTACCATCCTTTTTCCCGTGTGTTTATTACTCGCTACCGTACTCGCCGACACCCGATATATTCATCGCGCGACCGGCGGATGTGGTTATCATACCCGAGAATTACAAGGCGACATTTTCTATTTTTTTATTTTTATTTTATTTTTGTTGTTACTGGTTTTTTTTGTTCTCGGTTCAAACCGAGTGGTCCTTCACCGTTCACCAGTTGCCAATGCTATAATGGAGCGGCGCATTAATCGTATATTATTATCATGAACTAAGATAAATCTATAAAATACGTTATGGTTATGATAATACAATAATAATATTATCGTGCATTAAGTCTATTAAGAATATTTAGTTACATTTTATAATTAATTTCAGTTTATGCAATTAAATCTTGAAATGATTTAACGTTTTTTTTGTCTTTTGATAATTTGTCCAAAGGTATAATAGCTAGAATACGTATTAATAATTAATATCCTATGGTATATGTTATAATATAATTTAAATAATTAAATTTTGAATTTGTTTTATTATAAAATTAATGACAATATATTTACGTAGGGAATAATTGACAACATCTAAGAAGACTTAATGCAAGATAATATTGTTATTGTATTAACATAACGTATTTTATAGCTTTATCTTAGTTCGTGATAATAATATACAATTAATGCACCACTTCATTGCAATAATAACTACTGGTTTTTAAAAATAATTGTAACTCCTAAAAAGAGCCAAATTCAAGGGATTGTACTAATCAAACAGCTAATACTAAATAAAATATTTAAATAATAAAACTAATTTTAAACATATCTCAACTCATTTCTGAAATTAAAAATGTGTGTTGCCATTTAAATATCGAAAGTTGATACTTAGTTAGGGTAGACCAAAAAAGGTAAAAAATATGAAATTAAGACAATATTATAGAACATGGTAAATGTTAAAATTATCAACAAAAAAAAAATTAGAAAAGTTAACAGTTTACGAGATAATGTGTGTTCTATATTAAATAGATCACCCTGCATAGTTTTGACAAATAGAAAAAGAAAAAGAGAGTCGTGAGAGACGATAAACGCGAACGACGAGTAAAGACGATGTCGTGTTGTCGCGTTATTAATTATTGTTTTTATGTACTTTTAATATTTTGGTATTTTATTGTAATATATTAAAATGTATATATTATTAAATAATTTTGTTTTAAAGTATGTGCAAATTATTTAATTTCCTTTTGAGTAAATGGTAAGAAAACGAGTATACGAGTACATTGAGTGTTATTAGTGTTATCATACGGTGATATCAGAGTATAGCATATACAACAGTTTTTATCGTAGTTGTCAATCCATCATATTATAGGTCATGCTAAGAGTCTTTTTTTATACATTTTGTGACTAAAACGTTTTTAAGTAGTTGGCCATCCACTTTTTATGCATTTCCGAACCATTCTAGCCGTTTTTTACAAATAAAGAAGTGTATTTATTGTATACTATTTTCATATTATCATTGGTCTATTCTTTTTTCATATGCCTGTATTTTTCGCTTAAAACTTTGTTCGTAATCGTTTGTAAAACTCGTTCTTTAACGTGATAAGTTTTCTGCTGGTAGACTTAAATATGGTATAATTTTTTCAAATGTATACTCATCCAATCCTATAATATCTATGATCTCTGAGATCTCCTTGATGCTAACATGTACTAAATTTTCCCATAATTTATGTTAAGATAAGGGGATCTTTACTTGTATCCATAAATTTTAATATAACATTGCCACATTGGTGACATCTCCTTTAGTTTCACCTATTACCACCAGTGGCGTACCTAATCAGTTGTTATTGTATTAGGGGCGATTCATTAATTTTTAAATATATAATTGTAATTAAGTATAAGTATAAATATATAATAGTAATTAAGTATACATCACACATATTTAAATTAAAAATCAAATATTCTACGTGTCATGGAGGGAATGCTCTCATTGACTTCCCGCAGGTACGTCACTAATTACCATAATATCATCTACAAACGCCAACTTTTCATTACTTATTTCTATATATATATCATTTGTGTCATTTATTATTTTTTCGATAGGCTAATTGAATAAGGATGGTGGGAGGGTATCCCCAAGTTTAATATAGAATTTTAGGTATTGAAATGCTTTGCAAATAGCGTCCATAATATTTTGACATTAGCCGGTTAGGTTAGGTTAGGTTATTAATATTAGCAATGTCAGAACTTTGTAACGTATACCTAGTAATAATATTCCATAATAGTTCTTTGTTTAAGTGCGATTCCCCTTCTTAAGTATTGGACATTCTATTGCAGTTTTGCATTCATGTTCTCAGTTTCCCATATTATATTAATTACTGAACATCATTTAATGTTAATATAAAAAAAAATCTAAATAATTTTAGCACAACTTATTAATAAGCTAAATTCCTCAGATGGTAAGTTAATACTGTTCCTTAATTGTATTTTTATATTATATTGCATTAACCCATTGGTTTTAAAATGGATATTTTATTTTCTTTTTAACCAAATTTGCGTAATTAAACATAATTATTTTGTTTGTTTACTGTTATTATTACCAATAAGTAAAAACAATATTTGTTATATTTTATTTGGTTTTGAATTATATCATCGAGTACGTAATCAATATAAAATGATGAATTAGTAACCACATATTGGTTATTTTTACACTTGTTGAAGATTTTATAAAATCTGATTTTGCATTATGCGATAAAGCGTAGTATTTCTATACTATTTTGAATTTCGGTTTCGCTTTATAGTTACATTAGAACTAAAACTCATCATTTAATCATTGTTTGTTCTAATTATGACATCGAATGTTAATAAATGAAAACGAGCAACTAACAACTCCTAAAAACGTATCAATTATTCAATATTTTTTATGCAGAAAATATCAAATAGCGCGTTTTAAGTACATTTGTATAAAAGCCTACATTTATAATCTATAATAATTTATCAAAAGACATTAAATTTTACATTTGCATGTGCATATTTTTATTTAAAATGAAATTATTCTTATCCATAATCTTATAGTTCAATTTATAATTACATATAAATATGTATATATATATATATATATATGACACGTGACGGACACCTATTAGTATAGTTATTAGAGGATTGGGCAAATTACAAAACATTCGTTTATCCAGCTTCTCAATTTTATAGTATAATATTTAATGAGTTCATTTTAATAAATTTATTTCAGTCTTTTCACATTTTGTTGTTTTTTATTTGTTCATGAACTTCAAGAGACATCCATAAGAGTATCATGAATCACTATTCGCTATCCAAACGCAGTCGACTGTGGTACCTATGGAAACGATGTAGTATCAAATCTACTGTCACCATGAGATAATCAAATACATTAAAATATTAAATGATGTATTAAAATTACAATATTACAAGACGTGTACGAACTTAGCCTCCTCCACTGGCTATTATGCCCAAATTTCTTCAAAAAGGTGTCATTATATGATTAACATTGGAAAAAGAATTATCAATTAAATTTATTGATACTATTTATGATTACTGGTTAGGCTTAATAGAAAGTCTAAATCCATATAATACAAGGTTAAATTGTTAGTTGTGTAGGGGACACGATCGACGGACTTTTCAATTGTATAATATGATTTTCGATACCCGTACGCGAGTAGAGATCGGTTTGCAATCTACTGTGGGTAACTGTGGTAAATGTATTTGAAGATATATAAAATTAATATTATTAAATACAGTCCACTACCATTAAACATATAAAAAAAAGTTGATTTATTTTGTTTAATTAAATATACTGAATATGCGACAAAATACAATTGATATAAATAATATAAATTGCAGTTGAGTATGATTATAATAAAATAGGAACATTTCTTTTACACCTGTACGTACTCTTCGAAAGGTGAAGGACTTGATTGCCTTATATCATTCACGAGAATACCATCAATTGTATGAATTGTGGCCTTTTGTATGTCTCTTTCTTTGTCTGCGTGAATATACAAGATTCAGACTACATTCCGTCTATTTAGTGAAAGATTGCTGCCTAAAATTCTTACTTTTAATGTATGTTCCATTGTCTTTTTTCTAGTTGACTTCAACACATTTATCATTAACTTAATGTTTCACAATTCTTGTAAGTATATTGAATGAAATTAATTTATAATTTAAAAACTATTTATTAATTTTATGGGAATGTACGTTCGACATTCATTTTATACGCTTAATGATTAGGTTAGATATTTAGATATATGTAATAGATATTTTATTACATAATAATATTATTATAACACATATGTATATTATGTGTAAGTAGGTACCTTACTTATATGCCATATATAAATAGTATATTTCATGATTTCATTAAAATTATAATTGAATTCTTATTCAAATTAATCATTTAATCTATCAAATACAAACTATAACATTTAAATTAATAACGTTCAATTATGTTTTTATTTTAAAAAATTACTTCCTATCTATATATAAATATAATAAGTACAGAATGCGGCATATTGAACTCCCATATTTCAATTAATTATTATCACGTTATCAAACTGATCAGATTAAAGCGATTTATGTCATTAATCTGGGTCATAATAAGGTTTTTAGGCGAATTTTGTACTGTGATCTTAAATTCTATATAAGATAATGGTAATTTAAGAATTAAGTTTAGTTGGTAGGGGAAAATGAAAAAATTAATGTAATGCAATTATTACAATTGTACCTCCCAACGGTATTGTGTGGAGTAGTGATGAAGCACATTTCCACATTTCTGGCACAGTAAACAAACAAAATTTTCACTATTGGGCTACGGAAAACATTTAAATAATACACCAACGATTCCTTCACAGTTCCAAAGTCAAAGTTTGGTATGCTTTATCTTCGGTAGATATCGTGGAATCTTATTTCTTTTAAGAGGGAGGCGTTACTGTTACTGTGACTTCCAACCGGTATTGCTAGATATTAGATAACATTTTATTCCCAAAAATAGGAGAATACGATATTACTGAAGCCTTCTGGTTTCAACAAGATAGAATCACAGCTCATACCCGTCTTTCTCGTGCCATAATGCAAGAAATGTTTCCTGGTCGCTTTATATCCTTACGGGAAAACGTCGCATGGCCTCCTCGCTCCTCTGATTTGAGCCCATGTGATTATTTCTTATGGGGGTACCTCAAATCTGAAGTATACAAACATCGACTTAAGATTATTGACGAACTAAAGACGCTATCTGTCAAGAAATCGCTGCGATTTCACTCGATATGCTAGCGATAGTGATGGAAAACTTTGGAAAACAGCTTCATATGTGCATCGCTCGTCAAGACCATCATTTGGACAATATAATTTTTAAAAAATAACAAAAAAAAACCTTATACTATACTTTTTATTAATACATTTTTTTTTTCTTATCATATACTATTTTGTTTTAATTCGCCTTGGAAATGTGGGAATCCATTATGCCGCACTCTGTATATTTCACAATCGCGGTATCACTGTATGCGGGATGGGAGCGTAAATATGCATGCTTACGTGTAGTTGTAATCAGGGTTGTATTTAGTATATTTTATTTCCATGAATGTATCTCTTAAATTTACCTTTAGGAATAATAAGATACTTTTTAAACTTTTAAATATATTATCCTCTAATAAAATCTCAATGAATAACAAAATATTATAACTTTATTATTAATAAGTAAACATATAATATTAAAAATGTCATACTTTTAAATATATATAGATTAACAAATAACAATAGTGTAATATCATTGATTTTATAATATGTATACTCGTATATTATTAAATCAATCGTAATATTAATATATATTAAATAGAGTATTATTATATAGAATTTCGAATGAGCTAATCAAAGAACGTATTAGATATAATTTGCTACCGAGAGCATACTCTATTCATAGTAGTAATCGGATCATTATTTCTACCCGAAAAAGTATCTTCAGACATAAAACAAACAAAAATAAATATTTTTGTAAAATTAATACATTCTTCGCTTCAGATAAGCATTCATTCAATTAAAATGTATATATGAAGTACAGCATTATATGGCAGTGAAACAAAGACGTTGAATAAAAAAAATAAAATCACTTTAGAAACTATAGATATGTGTGTTGGCGAATAATAGAGGAAATAAATGACAGAAATGAAGACAAACGAAGAAATGTTAAATTTAGTGAAAAAAGAACCTTAACAAGTAAATTTAGATCAAAACGATGGAATACCACTATGATAGGACACAAAGAATGTTTTCGCGAAGGTACCGACAGCAAACTGTTTACTAGAAAGTAGAAATCGTTTAGGTGATTGTTTTTGATCAAAACAGTAAACTGTTTACTAAAATGTTTGCTCTTATCACTAAACAACTTCACCAAAAGTTTTGTATTTCTGTTACCTCTTATTATAAAAAATGATAATACAAAATATACTGTATTGTACACTCGTACTGTCGTAGGTGTCGTGAAATAAAATAGATATTTTATTAAGTGATTAGGATTTAAATTTGTATTATTAGTTTTCACTCGTTTTGACGATGCATCAATGAGTACTCTATGCAATGCAATGCATAAACTTGTTGTCAAAACTAATGCGTATCAGTAAAGAGTCTCTAAATATTTTGCTTTCCGTACCTCTCGCGAAAACACGCTTATTATTTAATGAATATATGACTTGATATATTCATACAAATTTATTACCTGTTAGTTATACACGAACTAAGAAGAGTACATTTTTGAACCAATAAATACAATCGAGGTTTTAACTTTTATTGACATATAGATAGGTTAAACTAAAGATATGTTACCTAATATTTATAATAATAATTAATTATTTATATTCATGGTCTTTTATTATAAAATAATTTAATTTATATATAATAATATAATCATATAATATTATTATTATAAATTCATAGACACTCTTGATATTGGCCAAAGTACGTTAATATATTTAATGATTTTCTGTATTAAATATATTATAATAATTATATATGAATACATATTTTTAACTTCTGTTTATAAAATGTATTTAAAATTATTTTAAAAAGTATACCTACACTAAATAGATTTGAACTCCATTATTGCTATTTAAACTATTATTATTTCAAATACCTTTAATACTTAATTTTAATAGTATGTTGAATTATGTTTTACTTTAAATTATTATTTTCAGTTGATGTTGGTAAGTTGTAATCTTTTAAGATTTTTTATAGAATATAACAATCAATTAACGCATATTTAAAACTCATAGTGTAATTACATTATGGTATATAAAAGTATTAAAAATGTTTAAACACTTCTTTAATTATTCAACTTTTTCCATTTAATAAAATTTTAAAATACTTAATATTAATAAAAAAATGTAAAAATGTTGAAATTATTTATAAAATGACTTACTTTTTATTATGAAAATACGATAATTTTACATCTATTTCGATTGCATAAATTTAATCTTTATTTCTTAAAGTATATAATTTTTAATTACTCCTTATTTTTATTTTTTAGATTTCGTAGCACTTTATAGATATCATTTAAAAATAAACATAACAAAACCATTAAAGCAAGGTACATGTTTTCTTTAACTTTAAGTAGGTATACAATATTATTAATACATAATAATGAATGAACATCAGATGATAACAAATGGTTAACATCTATAAAGGTAAACAACCAAAAATTAAAAACCGTAAGGGTTTCCAATGTGCATGATGAACTGTGTTTATGCCTGATTAGTATGACGTTAGGAATATAGCGTAGAGAGATCATATATTAAACACTATATTTGCAATATTCATAGACCATATTATATCGTATATTACAACGTACCAAATCATACTACTGTGATAATATTTCTTAATATTTTGCTAAAATGTATTATGTGTATGGGAGCATAAAAAGTATAAATGAATGAATGAAATAACAAAATATATATTTATATAATTAGTTCTAAGTTATGCTAAATTTCTTTTGATAATAAAACAATATTTGATATCATAAAAAATGACAGTACCTACATATTTTACCATGAATCACGCGTGTAACTTTTGGTTTATAGCTACAATACTACATCATCGTAGAACCTTCATATATGATTAGTTATGTAGTATTATTAGTAGATATATGTCAGTTTCTTAATTATTTATTTTACCTTTAGATAATGGACGACGACAAAAGTATATGCCTAACACTTAAACTGAAGTTCATTAGCTAACCCATTACAAGCAAAACCATTTATTACATAAAACAAGGTTAACCTAACCTAACTTTAGGAAAAACTAAAATAGTTTTCTGAAATAATCGCACCAGTATACTATTTGAACACTATGCTATAGAAGTATTGAATTCACATTTCAATTCCTTAAATGATGATGATTATTAATTTAACAACTTTAATAATTACAAAACTGATACACGGCAAAAGACAATTAGGAATATATTACGAGTTAAGAACAACGGATAATGTATTTATAATGATATATTAAAATTACGTATAATAACAAACTTATAATTAGTTATATTATTTTTGTGTTTTTTCTTTTTTCTTTTTTAGTTCCATTATTTGGGAGTATTCAACGTTGGTGTGACATTAATTAT